>JAGTXR010000421.1:0-123531 GCA_022606575.1 Glossosoma conforme | reverse complement strand
TTTTGTTTCAATGTAAAAAATTAAAAATTTTAACATTTTGGAAAAAAAAAAAAAACCCCCTTTTCTTTTAAAAAAATTATCCCCCAAAATTGAAAATAAAGGGTTTTAAAATTTAAGGTTGCCTTTTGGAATGGAAATGGTTTTTTTGCGACCGGTGAAAATTTTATTGGCCATAAAAATAAATTTGGGGGAAAAACTTTCATTTTAAACTTTTTAAATTTTAAATTTTAAAACCCAAAAAAAAGAAAAAGTATTTCCCAAGTTATGGTGGGGATTGGATGGGTTCGTGAGCCCGTGAAAGGGTTTTTTTTCAAACCGGCTTGATTCATTAAGGGGCGCGGAATAAGGGAAGATTTATTAGTCCATGGTTTTTTTATGGGGGCCCCCCCCATTTTAAGGGAAATTTACCGCAGGGTTTTGACGGAACTTCTGGACCAGGAAAAAAAGGGAAAAATTTTTGACAGGCGTAAAATTGGGACTTGAAAAAGAAGCCACAAAATTTTTCACAATTTTTTTGGGGTTTTGTGGGACAAATTTAAAAATATTGTTTTAAGCAATTTTTTTTTAACTTTTTAATCAAAGGGGTTTGGAAATTTTTAAAATTACTTTTAATTTTTATTATTTTTTTTTTCCAAAAAGGAAATTTTTTTTTAACCCCTTAAATGTTTGATCATTTATTTTCAGTAAAAGGCCGAAATAAATAAAACCTTTATGAATTTAAAAAAAGGTAAATGGGGATACAATGGGTTAAAAGGGTAAAGGTTTAGAATTAAAATTAAAAATTATTTTTGGGGAAAATACTTAAACCCCATTTTTCTTTTGAACAAAAAAATTAAAAAACAATATATAAATTAGGGTGTCCCAAAAAAAAAACTTTGTTTTAAGGATCACCCCCTCATTTTGTGTGAATGATATCCTAATAATTGTAAAAAAAGTTTCACGTCATTAAAACCACGGGAAAAGATAGCGACTTGTATCGAAACATGTCAATATTAGAATTCTAAGGCGCGCTGACTTGAGAATTCTAAGGCGCGCGCTGATAGGCTTTTTAATACTGGTTTGTTTTATCAGGATACGTATTGTTTTCATTCAGTCAACATTTATGTGTAGTAACGCAGTTATAAATGGTGATTATTTTAATTGAGGACGTAAAAAATTATATTACCAGGTCAAATCATCCTTCTAATAGAAGAAGTACAATTTTAGAGCATATCTTAATATTCGTGCTTGCATTATTTTTTGGGAAAAAGCATATCTACCGACGATATTCTTACAAAAATATATTAGATAATCACAAACATAGTATCTGAAATAGGTTTTTTGACGGGATATTATACCTGAAGTGGGCAAAAAAAATACCAAAAAGGAGGAAAATACGCAATCTAGAAAAAATGAGGATCAAAACCAGCTTGCAAGATATTTTTCATAATCAACCCTTCTTACATCATTTTATATTCTACGACTTCTAGAAACATATTAATAGGCTTCCGATTTACAAGAAAACATGCCCTTCTTTACACATACCTATATTACGAGCAATAAAAAGTTATATGAAGAAAATTTATATTACTCTAAAATTAGTGTCGGCGGTAGGTGTCACTTAAGTATGCGCAATTTTGTGTTTATTATAAAAACAACGGTTCAGGCACTTGGACATAGCACTGCACAAATATTTTTATCAAATTCATCATTTGAAAAAATTGTACGTAAAAGTCCCCGCAGAAACTATAAAAGTTAGGAAAACTGTTGACGGCTGTATAATACATACACGCAAATTTAATGAATAATATTTACATGTATAGTTATTTCGTATAATATTAAAAAAAGCAGTACAATTTTTGTGTTTTGGTACTATTGCTTCAAAAACAGATCATATTATTGGTATCTGTGTGATTGAACAAAAACTAAATAGATATATTGTTATTTGTGTTTTCTGTCAACATTTCTACAAATTGGTATGAATAGGCCCGTTTGAGGCAAAATTTACTCAAATACATGAAAACCCTGATATAACATTGTTCAAAAAGTTCAAAGAAAACTGAAAAAATGTGGGTTCTGGGATAAAGCAGAGCTGTATATACACAATTTTATACACAATTTTTTATTTTTATCCCTTCGATGACATTACAAAATATATAAAATTCCAATACGTCATAAAAGTACATATTAACCTAAGTAACATAAATAACATAAGTAACATAAGTAACGTAAGTTTGGCCCTGTAAATGTATTGACATATTCATTGTCAATGACCTCATACTCTGAACAAGCGTTAGGAGACTCAATGTAAATAGTTGAGTTGCAACAAAAAAACGCTGTCATAAGTAAATCATAATTGACCCTCAAATAACACGGCATTATTGTCAAAAAATCAAACGTGTAACATTTCACCTACATAAACACCAGCACTGAATCTAAAGCAATATTACACTAATTATGTCAATATCTTCACTTAAGTTGGTTTCAACCACTGTTCACTGCGATTCTTTTGTCTTACACGTATCCAAGGTTGAACGATGGTCCTTTTAGGCCACACTTTAGGCTCCATGAGAGACTCCAGCGAAGTCGTAATGACCCCGACATCGAAAGAAGTTGACAGCGTCCGCCTGCTGACAATTCTCCTGATGGTCATCCAAGACGGATTGAATGCAGCGGTCGCTGCCAAGAAGCGCTGCAAGTCTTCAGCCGATGTATCTGGGTGAAGACCCTTGGCGTGAAAATATGCTATCTTCACTCCAGTAACCTTCAATGAAGAAGCTGAAGAACCACGAATCACCAGACGTCCTGAATGTTGATGCCTTTCCCATCAGGAGAGGCGCGACTCAACTTAGAGTGGTGAACTTCCCCGGAAAGATTGCTCGGGAGAGGGAGAGGACATCCATGGAAAAATCATTCAGGTCCTCCAGTTCCTCGAACGATGATTCGTCCTGGCTTTAAACGGGAGTCCTCGGGAGCCTTGTTCGGAACAGTAGGGGCTCCTTTGATTGTACCTTCCGAGGAGTCATCTTCAGTGGTATCACACGAAGCAGCTTCACTGATGGCAGTCTCTGATTCTCTGCTGTCACAATTGAGCGACGGCAAAACAGTAATGGTGACAGCTTCAGCGTAGGTAGCCCGAATTGCTTTGCACGCTCGAGGCAAGCGCCTTCTCCGGGAAACTGGGAGACTTGCTGAGTAGAATGAAGAGTCCTTGACCAACGGATACAAGTGTTTCTACCTTTCCACATCCAACAGCCTTTAAGAGCCGCTCCAGCAGCAATCCATGCTCGTCTGAGCGACTATGTATTTGCGTAATGTCGCATTTGCAACTGAAAGTCATCCTGTAGGTAGGATGACTATACACGTCCGCTCTGTACGAGTATCGAGCGACGAAATATAATAGCGGGCATGTCTTAATATTGCAGAAATTGACAAACTGCTAAAATTTTACTGAACTGAATCGACTTACATTATGCTCGACTATCGAAAGTTAATAGAGCTTTCAAAAATATTTCTTGGCGGAGATACAAGTATAGAGCAGAATTTATGACTCGACCTCGTGACGCGATGCACCAAGCTTCATGAATAACAAAAGCAACTTAATTTTTTAAATTATCATTACTTATCTCTACAGTCAGAATTTCAAACAAGGCCGTTGTTTCAATCGACAACAAGGTTTTGTTCAATCGACTCAAAATTGATAACAGTTTTCTTAAGGACCGTCATCCTTTATGGTTAACGAATGTTTGCTTTTGACACACTTAAACATAAGTGTTGACCCAAAAAGTAGTTTACGATAAGCTGTTGATGCGATACTTTCATCATGAAACAGTATTCTATTAAAGTTTTATGAAAAACTGTTGAAGAGGAACAAAGCTACCAAACTACGTACAAAAGAAAAACAGATGAACCCTGATTAAAAAAAGCAAAAATTTAGATTCTCTGCAGTAGATAATAATATTAACATAATAGATAAAGTTAGTAAAAAGTAAACTAGAATAAACAATTAAATATGCATATACTATACATAAAAGAGTTATACGTCCGTTAAATGTTCAGAGCAAGCTTGAGGAAACTTTTCAGCTTGAACTACAAAATCGATTCGCAGCACTGGAATATAGTGATGACATCGACAAGGTCAATAAACTTAACGACAGAATCATTAATAGCATTAAAGAAACTGTCAAAAAAGTCATAAAGCAGTGCAAAAAAAAAAAAGGGTCAAAATTCTCAGACAAAACGATAGCTCTTATGGACGAACGTCGTAAAAGCAGAAGCATCCAAGATTACAATACCCCTGAACAAAAAGTGAAAAATCCATGAGATTTGACATTCGTCGTTCAAACACCGAGTATATCATGGAGATTGTTGCACAAGGCCGAGGGTCAAATGCATTTAGCAGACACACCTCTATAGGACAGGCCCAACTTTCCAAACTAAAGACACACGATGGGAAGATAACAACAAATCTTAATGATATACTGAAGGTAATAGAACATTTCTACGGGTAATTGTATTCATCTACGATGCCAGGTCCTAATGACAGATCTGCGGACGACAAGAGGGCTACTCTCACAAAGCACTGGTCAGAAGACATCCCAGATATAAGTATATTCGAAATTAAATCGGCCCTAAAACAACTTAAGAACAACAAAGCCCCTGGAGAAGACGGAATTACATCTGAGCTTCTGAAAGTAGGAGGAACCCCTCTGTTGATAGAGCTTTAAAAACTATTCAACAAGGTAATAGAACATGGAGAAACCCCGGCGACATGGAGTACGAGTATTGTGATATTGTTCCACAAAAAAGGGGATAAATCACTGCTCAAAAACTACCGACCCATTTCCCTTCTTTCCCATGTGTAGAAAGTATTCTCCAGAATTTTAACAAACAGGCTGACGGGTCGATTTGATGAATTTCAACCTCGAGAGCAAGCTGGGTTTAGGAAAGGCTTTAGTAAAATTGATCATATCCACACGCTAAGACAAATCATTCAGAAAACCGAAGAATATAATCGGCCACTCTGCCTCGCCTTTGTAGACTATGAAAAGGCATTTGACTCAATCGAGACTTGGGCAGTGCTAGATTCACTACAACGCTGCAAAATAGACTATCGGTATATAGAGATAATAAAATCTCTTTACAAATCTGCAACAATAATGGTCCAGCTCCATGATAGCACTAACAATATTTCTATAAACAAAGGTGTTAGACAAGGAGATGTTTTATCTCCAAAACTCTTCACAAACGCCCTAGAAGATATTTTTAAACTGCTATCCTGGACAAAATGTGGAATAAATATTAACGGAGAGTACATTTCTCACCTTTGATTTGCAGATGACATAGTGCTAATAGCTGAATCACCTGACAAGCTCCAAGACATGCTCTACGATCTCAATGAAGCGTCGAACAAAATTTGTCTGAAAATGAACATGGTTAAAACAAAAGCCATGATTAATAGTCATATTTCACAGACCTTTGATCCTATTTCCATTGGAGGAACAGAAATAGAGGTTGTAAACGACTATACCTATCTGGGACAAGTAATACAACTAGGGCGAAATAACTTCTCAAAAGAAATCGACAGGCGCATACAACTGGGATGGGCAGCATTTGGAAAACTAAAGTACATTTTTAAAGCGAAAATTACGCAATGCCTTAAAACTAAGGCGTTTAACCAATGCGTCCTCCCTGTATTAACCTATGGCGCAGAGACGTGGAATCTGACAGCAAGTCTAACCCATAAAATAAAAGTCACCCAGCGTGCTATGGAGAGATCCATGCTCGGCGTGTCGCTAAAAGATAGAATCCGAAACGAGGAAATACGCAGAAGAACTCAAGTAGTGGATGCTACCCAACGAATAGGCACACTCAAGTGGCAATGGGCAGGACATATCTGTCGAAGAGACGACGTTCGATGGGGAAGAAAAGTATTGGAATGGCGCCCAAGAACTGGCAAACGAAGCATTGGCTGACCCCCTACAAGATGGACTGACGATATAAGAAGAATAGCGGGAGTGACCTGGATGCGGAAGGCGGAGGATCGAAGAGGATGGAGACTCATGCCTACATGATCGGCAGTTAAATCCCAAAAATATGGAGAAAGTCCAAGGTCATACCCATTTTAAAACCGTGGAAAAACCCAGATGATGCTTAAAGCTACCGACTCACCCCCTTTATCGAACCTAAAATGATACCCCAGCAGGTGGGCTTACGACCCGGAAAGTAATGCACTGGGCAAGTACTTAACTTAATCCAACATATTGAAAACGTGTTTGAACTATGGAAGGGGAGCCTGAAAATGAGAGACTCCAACTCTGGCAACAAATCGCACCAGAGGATTTCATTACTCCAAAGGAAGGCCTCCCAACTGGCAAGAGCCTTGACTGGCGGACCTGGAAATCCCTGAACAGATTAAGAACTGGAGTTGGTAGAACAAAGGACAACCTCGAGCGGTGGGGAATGCTTCGGCAGGGAGAGACACTATTGTGCGACTGTGGATACCTGCAGACCGCCTCACACGTAAGATGCTGCTCCATGTGCCCAACAAGTTGCACATCTCAGGACCTAATGCTGGGCAACACACGAGCTATCGAGATTGCCAGATATTGAAAAAAAAAAATTTGACGTCGCTGACACGAAGAAGAAGAAGAGTAAAATTTATTATGTTAGTTATAATGGCCAAATACATAATAATAGAGGTGAGCCGATTTCATTTCGAAAAAAAATAATCCCACATATAGCCTGAGACACCCTTATATATATATATATATAAATACTTACAATTGCACACATGTCATCAGATTATTTTCATCTCCTTTCAGAGGATTTCATGACACTTACTATTTTTTGATTCAACGATCCGCCAACGTCATAGACGGTAATCCGGCATTAAATAATTATCAATTTTAACAGAAATTCACTATGAATGTGTGTTTTTCAAGGGACGATTTTCCTCTACTACCAATTTTAATGAATGTCTGTTGACGGGTGAGGGATAAAGTATACACTCATGTTTTTTTTAATTTCATACTCGTCGTGGATTGAACCTACAACCTTCGGTATGGTAACACTTTACCACTAAGCCATTCGCGCCGGGAATGTCTTAAGTTGCTCTCTAGATCAGTGGTTCTCAACTTTTTTGGTGCACTTTTGATCATGGAAAAAATTGCGGTGCACCAGAATGAAGAGGTCAAGAAAATATGTGGACATAATTTTTATTACATATTTATTTAAAAAAAAAAAAAATTATATACTAAATTACAAACATTTTTTTTGGTATATTTTTTTCTTAAATTAAGTTAAATAAAAAAAAAGTTTAATATTAAATATAAATTTAATTTATTAATATTTAGTTAATTATTATTTGAAGGTTAAGGAAATCTAGAAAGGGGATCATTTCCCTCCCGCTTATTATCCACCCAAAATGTCTGTTTAATAAAATGTAATTTATATCATCGATCAAAAATCAATCAATGAGATCCTGAGCTTTTTGATTATTGCAGATATCAGAAATATTCGGTCGAATATTTGATATAGTTACCCTCAATTCTTCGTCTAAATTTGTGAGTTTTTCTCGTTTTTAAGTTTTGATATTAGTTATTGTTGAGAAACTAAGCTCATATAAATATGATGCTGAAAACTGCAGCAAAATTTTCAGTGCCTTCATGTGTGGAACTGGATACTTATCTTGGACAGAAATCAAAAAGTCTTCCATCGTGATATTGTAGCTTTTGGGTTTAGCCGTGTGTGCCGAATTTCTTCTATCCGATATTTCGACTGCCATTGCAGGGGTCTTCTTCAGGGATTATGACTTGTCTATTTGCCTGTCTATAAGCCTTAATCTACTCCTCCATGGTCATTTCGGAAAATTTAATTATTAGAGTGCGGTCAGTCGACAATGAGACTAATTCTTCTTCTTCAAAGTATGAAAATCCAGAATACAAAATTCATTTCGAAAAAAGATTAATAACTCATTCTTAAGTGCTATAAATGGAGAAAAAACTTCTCATATTTACCTTTCACAGAAATGAAAACTTTTTTAAATATGCGTGTTTTTAAAGGTCTTGATTTTATGAAATTCACCATATTTTTACAATTTGATCTAGTACAGGTTTTAGTGCCACTGGTAAAATTTTCGACACTAAAGATTCTCTATGTAAAAAACAGGACTTATATACAATATTCAGGTTTCTTTCCTTTGCAAGGGTATCAAATTCTTTAATTTGGCCTACCATTGAAGAAGCACCATCAATACAAATTCCTACACACAACTCCCACGATATTTTTAATTGTTCTAAATATGAAGAAATATAATCAAAAACGTCTTGTTCAGTAATACTCGGTTCCTTGTAGCATACACATTGATTCACTATTTTGTTTTCATTTATGAAACGAACGAACCCTTGTAATTGTGCCTTACTGCTAATGTCAGTCGATTCGTCGACATGTAAAGAAAAAAATCGTTTGAAAAGTTTATCGGTAACTATTTTCTCAATAAAATCCGACATATTTAAAATTCTTCTTTTTATTGTATCGTTTGAAAGAGGAATTTTCATAATTTCTTTTTTTGCTTCATTACCTAACATAATGTTTCCTACTTCAGGACATGCAAGTAAAATGAGAGACTCTGGTATGTGGTTTTAATTGTACAGCGATCATTTCAGCAATCACGTATGATGCCAGTAGTGCCTTATCGGAAATTTTAAGTTTTTTCAAAATATTTCGCTTGTTTTTTTTGCATGCTTAACAATATTTCAAAGAAATCTTTACTTTTGGATGCAAGATTGGCGTGTTTCGTAGTGAAGTGGCGATTTAACTTGTCGGGATACACGGGCTATTAGACAGTGTTTCTCCACATACGACTCATAGTGGAATGTGATATCTTTCCTCATTGATGCTAGTAAAACCAAAACGTAAATATTCTTCAGAATACTGTCGATTATTTCTTCTGATTTTACTGGATATATTTTCTTTTGTATGAGACGTATGATGTCTAGTAACATCGTTTCTACTTCTTCCATTTGTACTTTCTGTGTCATTAATATTTTGGTCTGATTCACGATTTCGTTTGGTAATAAATTTATCCGTTGTAGGGTATCACGACTATAGTAAAATATAGATTGATAGACAAATTAC
The DNA here is from genome assembly GCA_022606575.1 of Glossosoma conforme. Taxonomy (NCBI): domain Eukaryota; kingdom Metazoa; phylum Arthropoda; class Insecta; order Trichoptera; family Glossosomatidae; genus Glossosoma; species Glossosoma conforme. The sequence goes on along the minus strand of JAGTXR010000421.1, from coordinate 114,414 downwards.
ATAACGATTAAATAATATGATAAAGTATTTTATTAATAAAACATTAACTGATATTTATATAAGATATCTGAATTAATAATGTTCAAAAACCAAATCAATTAGAATGCACAAATAAAATAAAAACACATGCATACAAGATGTGTAAATCAGAGAATCTGATACGATTAGAAGATGTTTATTATTATAACAACTACTTTTTCGGTTTTTACTATTTTGCGGATTTTTTCGTTTTCATCCAATTTTTCGCGGTGCACCTGCAACAAGCTTGAGGTGCACCGGTGCACCGCGGTGCACCGGTTGAGAATCATTGCTCTAGATAGTAGCAGCAGTCAATGAGGAATGTCAGAAGCAGATTTCAAGGATGCATTTGCTCAGAAGTCGGCAACTAAAGGAGGTTATTTAAGTAAATGTATCCATTAATATATAATGAAATGATAAGCATTTTAGAACCACTTAGTTTTAATTATTTATTCGTCTTCTGGTTTATTTACTTAAGACTGAGTTTTAAGTTTTTCTGATGAAAGAGCGATGACTCCGTAACCGAAAGACGTATACAAAATTGAAACCGAGTGGTTTTACAAAGATTAGTATTTTAATATGACAAACCACAATCTTACTGCATTGTACGAATAAAAAATCGGTAATGTTTTGTAAAATGATAATTTAAGGTATTACATTACTTAGATTTGTTTTTTCGCGTTGCTCTTGGTTTTATTGCACTTGGAGATGGAAGAAAGATTCTCTCACCAAAGATACGAAAATGGTATGTGTAGATATGTAGGTATTTTGTTAGTGGCCACAAAACCTTTATGCCTGACAGGGCCGAGGCGATTTCAGTGAAGTGCATCGAAAAAGACTCCTCTTTCTTACAAGAGGAACTGACAGTCCCAGAGAATGAGCTCTGGGGTCTGGAAAGGGACGCCACTGCAGCAACTAGGGTTTGAAACTAAATTAAATAAGAATCATATTTTATTAATTTGAGCCGTGCCCACTCATGAATTGAGAAGACCAGTTATCAGTCCTTATCCACTTAGCAGCTAACTGCTAATGTGAACATAATATCTGAGAAGAACAGAAAGGTAGTTCTATCTTTAATGAAAGGCTATAGGACGACTCTTAATAAGATAATAAAATATATTATGTACCACTTATTTAAAAGAGAATGTGCTCTGAGGTCTGGAAGGGGGCGTAACAGGGGTAACTAGGGTTTGAAACTAGTTAAATTTGTACAATCTTTCATTAAAAGCATCGTGCCCAGTCAATGGTTTTATTGCACTGTTGAAAAGTTGTCGTATTTTGTGTCACCAAGTACTATAGTTTATTTTCCGGCCTTCAATGATATTATGTTTACAGCTCCACCGAACATCATTGATAAAGAGACGCCCCTAGAATCTACAGTCCAAGAAGGTGGAAACGCCAACTTGACCTGCACTGCCGCTGGGAATCCTGCTCCCAGAATCACATGGAGGAGAGAAGATGAAGCTCCGTTGTTGCTAAGGAATCCATCCAACGAAATCTTCAAAAGTAAGCCCACTTAAAATTAAAATTTAAAATAAATCAATTGCACACAAGTGCTCTCCTTGAATACGGCAGTATCTCAATATATATAAAAAGAAATAATTTCAGACGCAAAATAGTAACTGAAAGCAGATGTTTGCGTTAAATACATTTTACGCTGACGATTGTTGTACACAGTGACGATGTGTGAGGTGTGTTTGAGAGGATACGGCAGCCTTGTAGACAACAAGTCGGTCAAGAGAAGAACATGACTGGGGCGTGTACTGTGGATGCTTTATAAAGATTATTATTAAAGATCAATACATCAATCATATTTCTATGGAAAAGAATGTATTTTCATTCTTGAATCAATTCATATGTATTAACATATTTATTGATTCGTCCCTTATAATCAATGACTGAAAGGGATATTTGTTTCACGAGATCGCATAATTAGCCAGATACTCCCGATGCATTGCTTGGAAGAGACGTCAAAGAACATATGGTTTATTTTTAGTTTAATATTGCTTATTGTCGGTGATCTAATGAGACCCACGCTTACATTGTGTTCTTGTCGTAGGTCAAAATTGTAATAAGCACAGAAATGTATAACACAATTCGTAAATGTTCAAAAACGCCTTTTTTTTTTTTTTTTTTTTTGTAAAATGTTATTTATTAGCACTTAACCGAGCATCCTTCCATTTAAGTTTAAATGAAAAAATCTTGCTTATATATTGTGGCTTTTGGGCTTAGCTTTGTGTGGCGAATTTCTTCTCTCCGATATTTCGACCGCCATTATTTTTTTTTTTTTTTTTTTATTTAATCAAATATAATAGGATACATTTAAGATTTAATTGACAGTATTACATTCATTTTTTTTTTTATTGTTTTTTTTTTTTTGAAATTCGCTTTCCACGCCACTTAAAGGTAGATCTTGTGTGTGACGTGGGATTCATCCTTGATTCAAGTGTTGCATATATACATTTTTTAGAATATAAAATAATATCATTAAAATCTATTCATATGGTAAGTTGTAATTGTGTTTTCAAAATTTTGTACTAATTGGTTGAGAGGCCATTGCAGGGGTCTTCTTCAATCAAAAGACATTCCATTAACATCAACAGGGATGACGGCTTGATTCTCAAAACAGCATGGCTTCCGCCTCAAGCACATACTCAAAAGCATAGACATACAAGAAAGGATAACCACAGTCCGACATGACGTTCGTGGAGGTACTCTTTTTAGAACATATCCACCGTACACGATTACCCGACATGACGCTCGGGGAGGTATGTCAGGCTGACGGCTAAACTACCTCCTGACACCAACTCACAACAAAGTCATCAACCCTGAAGAAGACCCCTGGAATGGCGGTCGAAATATCGGAGAGAAGAAATTCGCCACACACGGCTAAATCCAAAAGCCACAATATCAAATCTGGCCGTGAAAACCTAAGAAGTTTTTTAAGCTTGTTTATATCGTTAGTGAATGTAAGGGACAGCTCGTGAAATACGCTGAAAGCTTGGACATGTTTGTGCCAGAACATATTTTACTAGTCACTGGTTACTGAGTCTAAGCGGTAATTCAAAATTAAAATCCTCCACTTCTTATTAAGATCGCAATATTGTGGGCGCAGCTGATTTTGATTTTGCAGCGGAGACAACAAAATGAAATGTTAAGCATTGCTGATATATTTGATAATTAGGGTATCGGTGGCTTTGATTTGCTGAGGAACGATGAAGCTTACGAGGAGAAGCGGACATATCACCTACGCTCAGTGAAGAAGACAGTAGACAGAGCTAGACTCTTCGCCTGAATGACGTAGGAGAACATACAATACGGCTAATTTGTTGCAAGCCTCCGGTATTTCGTATTACATAATGTATTTGACTAGAATCTATCATTAGAAAGTTGGTTTATCATTATAAGGTGTATAAATATAGAGTAAATACATTGCTTAGGAGAGGGATGGCGAACCTTTTTGAGACTGAGTGCCAAAATTTTTTTTTTTTCAATAAAATAATAGGTCACGTGCCACATGCCATGGAAATAAAAATGCATCAAATGTTTGTGTAACTTAAGATTTTTAATAAAACCAAAAATTAATACGTTGAGAAAAATAATTAAGTACTTATTAATGGCGAACTAAGAGAAATAAATAAAAAAATAGACTTGAAAAAAATTGTGAACCTCAAAACTTATTAGTGAGATTTTTGTTGTTGGATGCTAGATGCCAAATATTTTATATCGGGTTCATAGCTGGTAGCTTTTAATAAAACACAAGCAGTTGTACTTTCGTCTGAAAGTCTACTTCTTATGTCTGATTTAATAAAGTTCATCGAAGAAAATAATGATTCACAGGAATACGTCGACGAAAAAATTGTTAATATGCCCATTGCTATTTTTTTAAGACAAGAAAAAGTTTCCGGGATGGATTGCCAAGTTGTAAGTACTTCATTTTCGGCATTCCTCTGGACTGGTCCAACGAATCGATCTCGCTCAATTTCTTCCAAAACAATTCTCAAGTCTTTAAATTTTTGTGTCCATATCGAACTCGACTGAAAATCTACCAATTCCATTTCAAAATCATCTAATTCCATGTATTCAAACATTGTTAAGTTTAATTGTTGATACTTATATGTGTCTGGATGGGTGATAAATTTTGTAGTTTCTTCAAGTTTTCGAAACGGAACAAACCTTCTTGAAAATTGTTCTATTGTTGCGTCTAAAGCATTTTCAAATGATTCTATTTATTTTCCTACGTCTAGCTTTTCATGGATTTCCAGATCCATCATGTATTTTTTTAGGTTGGGAAAGTACTTAAAATTTCTGGTCATTATATCACGCTTAAATATTTGTAACTTAGCTTCAAATGCTTTTATATTATCAAACATAACAGTAATTACTTTGCCACGGCCTTGTTATTTTATATTTAGATCATTCAAATGGGAGCAAAAATCAGTAAAGAACATCAATCTCGAAATCCACTCAACATCTGATAATTATTCGTACTGAATTATTTTCTGGTTACTTAAAAACATATAAATTTCATCAAAGCACTCGACGAAACGCTGAAGTACTTCGCCGCGACTAAGCCAACGAACGTTATTATACATCGTTAATCCATTATACATCGAATTGACCTCATTTAATAATGATTCAAATTTTCTTCAGCATAAAGGATGCGCAGCAATATAATTGACTATCTTAGTCACAAGTTTCATCACATCTTCAAAAGATTTAAGACCACCCTTTGCACACAGCGCTTCCTGGTGTATTATACAATGAAATGCTAACAATGGATGGCCAACAAACTTTGTAAATAAATTGACGAATCCTGCTGTTTGGCCAATCATACTGGGTGCACCATCTGTACTTACTGAAACGATTTTCGACAAATTAATTTCTGCTCTAGAAAGAGCCTCTACAACTGCTTTGCAAACATCTGTGCCTTAATGTTGAATATTTTTTCTTTATTTCCAAAATCCTCAAAAAGAAATAGTGCGCATTCTTAAAATGCATTCTTGATGTAGTCTCCATCGCTGAATTGTTTTCCATTTTTGGCAATTATTTTTGCTATTTCAATGCTAGCAGCAACATAATTGGAATTGCTATTAACAAACTTATTAAAGCACTCGATTGTAGATGTGTGTTTTTGATGGCCCTTAAAATTTATTCTTTTTGTTCATCTCTACTTTTGCCAAGAAGTTCCTTATGAATTGTTTCATAGTGTCTTTTTACAGATGATGTTCTAGATACTACTGACACAGAACAATAACACATATTGCTTTGTCACTTCTTTAAATTACACCGTACATTTCATTCCACCAATTTTGAAATTGTCTGCCAGAATTTTTACTGCTGGCTTCACCAAGTTTTCGTTTCTTATATGGTACAGCCATCTTTGTGGGTGCCAATAAGCAGTTTGTTTCTGTATTAATAAGATTGTTTTTATAGCACAAATTGATAACAAAACTGTCCGATCAGGTAAAGAGTTATTCTGTCACTGACACATCAAATCGTCGATTTTAAATTGTCGATAAATCATATTCATCCACAAGAGTAGCAACTATACACTTAAACCACAGGAGTGCTGATGATCTAATGCGCATCAAGAGCGCGCAGTGCGACGTATGTCGTGGATAAATCGAACACTTCGGAACGGCTCGTGCCGGGAGCGAAGTTCATTACAAAAAAAAATACACCTCAAGGAACTAGCACCGCGTGGGAATCGTTGAACAATGCGATTTATTTATGCATGAATGTCGTCATATCCTTCGTTCCTGAAATTATTTATGAACGAAGAAAATACACGTCTCTATTTAAATATCTTTTTAATGCTATTTCTTTAAAGTTTTTTTATTTTATTATTATTTTTAACTAGGTTATTCGTATTATTTTAATTTTATTATAATAATATTTTCTTTACTCTAATCCAGTGGTTCTCAACCTTTTAGAAGTCACGGTGCACTTTTGATCATGGAAAAAAATAATGGTGCACCAGAAATAAGTGGTCAAAAAAATATGTGGACATAATTTTTGTAACATATTTATTAAAAAAAAATAGTTACATACTAAATAAGATACAGTTTGATATTGTGACTTTTGGGTTTGGCCGTGTGTGGCGAATGTCTTTCAACCAATATTTCGACCGCCATTGCAGGGGTGTCCTTCAGGATTGATAATTAAGATGAAAGTTGGTGTCAGGTTATTTTTATATCACGAGCGTCATTGTTATTTTTTAATTATTATTTCCATGGCAACTACATATTCAATTTTCATTTGTCCGGAGAATCGTGCAAGGTAGGTATGTTCTATGAATTGTATCTCCACAAACGTCATGTCGGACTGTTGTCGTCCTTGCTTGTCTGTACAGGTTTAAGAGTATGTGGTCGAAATATTAGTTGAAAAGCATTCACCACACACGGCTCAACCTTCTTCTTCGTAGTATCAATCCGGAGGATTGGTTTGCAGCAACAGAATCTTGCATCTCGATCTCCATTCCTCTCGGTCCTCCGCAACCCTTTTCAGCTCAGCATAAGCGCTAAAGTTCATGTCCTCGAATACTTGCTGCAAATACTCCCGTCTAGGGCGCCGTTCTGCAGTAATGTTCGAACATTCCAGGTGGCATATCTTGTTGGCTGAAGGTTTTTCTTATTTGTCTTGGTTGTTTTGTCTCGAGCAGTCCCCACCCGGAGATCCGATTGGGGGACTATTTTATCTCCGAAAAATTTTACTTCAGATGCCATCATTTTTTTGCTGATACGTGGGATGTCTTTAAGACCTTTAATGTAGTATTTTCCCTTTTATTTCCACATCCTAATGCCGTTGACCATAAAGGTTCATCCGCCTTAGGAGGGCATTTACTACCTCCAGGACAATAGAGTGCCCTAACCAGCTTGACCTGATAGGGTTAGCTGGGTGTTAGCTTATTCCGGCCAACATTCGGTCAAAAAATTCGGCTAAACCTATAAGCCACAATTTCAAATCTGGCCGTGAAAATCTAAGAAGTTATTTAAGATAGAGTTTATTTGACATATTTTCTTTCTAAGTTAAGTTATATAAAAAAAAATGTTTGATATTGAATATACATTTAGTTCGTTAATTTTTCCTTAGAAATAATTTTATATTTATACGCGTTTTATTAAAAATATTTGTATCAATATTTAATTCAATATTTATGGTAATTTATGAATTTGTGTTTATTAAAAAAATTATAAATTACAAAGATTTAGTTTTGATTCACAATTTATGAGAATTTATACGTTCTTTGCAGCAAAGATATTTTTACACTATTTTGTCTTCATTTATGAAACAAACGAACCCTAGTAATTGTGCCTTAATGCTAATGTCAGCCGATTCGTTGACTTGTTAAGCAAAATGTTATTTGGAATGTTTTTTGGTAACTGTTTTCTCAATATCATCCGACATATTTAAAATTATTGTTTTTATTGTATCGTTTGAAAGAGGAATTTTCATAATTTCTTATTTTGTTTTATCACCAAACATATTTTTTCCTACTTTACAACATGCAGGTAAAATTAGTGAATCTGCTATAGTATGTGGTTTTAATTGTACAGCGATCAATTTAGCAATCACGTATGACGCCAGTGGTGCCTTATCGGATTTTAACAGATTTTTCAAAATATTTAATTAACAATATTTCAAAGTAATCTTTACATTTGGATGAAAGATTGGCGTGCTTCGCAGTGAAGTGGCGATTTAACTTGTTGAAATACATCACGCAATTGGACAGTGACTCAAAATGGCGGTGTCAGCGGCATACGCGGCGTGCGGCGGGAACCAAGTGTCTTCGTCGAAGGCAGGAACAAAAGATCCGGCCGCCTGGATTCTCGCCTTTGGCGTAATATGCTTGATATTATAGTGGGAGGTTGTATTGTCAATGCTCAAAATGACATCTATGGTCACTCGGTTAGGTATGCTCGCTTCAGACGGATAGCAACCCCACTTACAGATATATATATATATATAAATATATATATATTTGGCTTAAATCTATTTATATACATCTATCTAAACTCTAGACTTTAAGAAAATACTTCCTTATTTATGTCTCCCAGTGATCGAAGCACAGATAACAGATCATTTGTCACGGTCTTTTTTATGTGAGCAGGAAGGAACAATATTCCTTAGGTACAATTATACTCGATTATTTAATTAAAAAAAAAATTTTACAATGTCCGTGATAATAATTATTGTAACAAATTCAGCGTAGCCTTCAGAGTGGCTGCACCCAGGAAGACCTGATGATGGCCAGAAGTAACGCCATCGACGTCGCCCACTTCTGGGCAGACAGGATCTGACCCTGTTGTTTCCGACACGATTATATATATAGCGTAGCCTATGGTAAAAAATATAAACTCGTGAATAATATAAATGTATCAACTCTTCATTTTTCAGCTGATGTGTTTAACGGCAGCAGTTTGAAACTGGTAAAGGTGGACAGGCGCCAAATGGGAACTTACCTATGCATAGCATCAAATGAAATACCGCCTTCGGTTAGCACGAGAATCACACTATCCATCTGTAAGTACAAAACTAATTTCATACTTTTTAAAACTTTGATCATGTGTTGCAGCTTTGTGAACCTGCGCCGTAAGTATCTATTATTACTAATAATATTATTATCTATTATATTATTAATCAATATATATATAATATATATAATCAATATATATATATATATATATATATATATATATATATATATATATATATATATATATATATATATATATATATATATATATATATATATATATATATATATATAAAAGAAAGTCGGGTTATACTGGTTTTTATAACTCAAGAACGGCCTAACCGAGTTGGCTGAAAATTGGTGGAAAGGTAGCTTAGAATCCAAAAACGTCCATGAGATACTCAAAATTGATTTGATTAAGAAAAAATATTGAACATTTACGTAAACATGTTTTCATACAAGACTATTGTAACTTGACAGCTGTCAGTTGAGAAAGTGTTGCCATAGTCAGCAACATAACTAAAAATGACGCAATAGTAGGTATTGTAAGTAGGTACTTACGTAAGGCACGGAATATTTTGAAACAAAAAAAAAACAAATGGCAGGAAAAAAAAAGACAAAAACAAAATAAATATTAGTGAAAATATCAATTTAATCTTTTATTTGTTAAAAATGTTATAACAAAAAGCATCTTCTTATTCTATTGTGTTATTTTTATTTTTTATTATTTTCTCTATTTATTGTATACTAGCTGACCCGGTGAACTTTGTTTCACCCGAAAGGCAATAAATGAGCAGATTTTGGATTTTATTAAGTTGAATTTTTCGGTACATATGATATCATATATTTGGTCTGGTTGAATTCTATTGCAGTAATCGACGAAACTTCAGCAAGTGGTTGTCAGCATTTCGACGAATCGTCAAACGATATGCGTTATAATTCATCGAGCTTAGATTCTTGGTAGTTTCTTCACCTGAATTAAGACAATAGATTTGTAATTTTGTATGTAAAGCTAACATCCATATTTGTAGCATAATTATAAAGGGGTGAAGATAAATGATTTTAAATCGTTTGCCGGTTATTTGTCCAATTTTCTCTAAAAAAACATCTTAATCTTTAAGTCTGTTATTTTCCTGGTAATAAGCAGTGTAATTTTATCTCATTTGGGAGTAATTTAATTATTTTATGGGTAAAGTTATTAACGTGTAGAATTCGTCTCCACATTCTATCATCTTTAATATTTTCTTTAGGATACAAGTATTTATATGTTATGTTTTGACGTTTTTTATTATTCAAGATACTGTCTTTTAATTGGCTATGATAGCCGTTGTTTTGTGCGATATTTTTAATTGTATTTAATTCTATATCAAAGTTTGTTGCCAATTAATAGACAGTATCTTGAATAATAAAAAACGTCAAAACATAACATATAAATACTTGTATCCTAAAGAAAATATTAAAGATGATAGAATGTGGAGACGAATTCTACACGTTAATAACTTTACCCATAAAATAATAAAATTACTCCCAAATGAGATAAAGCCAGCGTTTTATACAGATAATAAACTAGGATACCACCTTATAAATAATAAAGATACTAACGATAAACGCAATAATTCTGGAATATATAAATTAAATTGCCAAGATTGTGAATCTTTTATATTGGTAGAACGTCAAGAAATTTTAATATTAGAATTAAAGAACATTTAAGGTGCCTAAAAAGCACTAATTTTCTGAATTCGCAAACCACCTTATAGAAAATAATCATTCGTACAACTTAGAAAAAGTATTAAACATATTACATGTAGAAAATAAAACCGTTAAATTAAATAATTTAGAATACTTAGAAATTTATAAAGCCATTAATAAGAAAGAAGATATAATTAATAACCAACTAAATACCTTAATTAATTCACCAATTTTAAAATTGTTTCCGTTAAATAAATAAATAAGTATAAAAATTATATATACTACATATAATAATAATATTAATAATAATAAAAAAAAAAAAAAAATTATACCTAAACCACTTTTATGTATTTATCTCTTCCTTCATCCTTGCAACACTACCTATCTCCCTCTCCTTTCCTGATAGACACACCCCCACCCCCCCCCCTACAAAAATGTGTTACACCACTTATAAGTACAACGCAGCTCAGTTATCTTTTAACTAGAGAAGGATTGAGAAAGACTACGAGTTAGTCGAAACTGCAGTCTCCTAATAGAGAACTTTTGTTACGTGATCCATGTGAAAACAAGGTAAATAAATAAATAAATATTTACTATGATATTGATTATATATATATTGATTACTCACCATTCAATTGATTTTTCATTTTGATATTGAAATAAAATCCATCTTCTCCTTGCCAAAACATCAGTGGGTATTGCAACGTGTCATATGAACGACGTGTTTCAGATATCTGTTGTAGTTGCCCAGTATCACGACGTGTGTACCAGATGGTCGTTTATCCGCTCTGATCACGACTTTGTAGACGTCGATCAAGTTCTTCCTCCATATTGTCATTGAAGTATATTTGTACAAATTTATGCTTTGCATCTTCGAGAGGTTGGAATGATCCGATTCAATGGTGAATCTGTCCTTGTATCTACAGAATCAAAAGCAAAGACAATATTACTGATTTATAAACACTTTTTTTTAGAATTAGCATACATAATTCAAACTAATAAGTGTAGTATGTTATTCTGTTAATTATTTTGTGTGTAAGTACAAAAATAAATAAATAAATACCTTGAATGTCAGATTAAATCCTCGTTCTTCGATACGTCCAGGTGCAATTGTTCTTCTTCAGTCCTTTAACTTGCAATGATTTGAATCCTAGTATTTTAATGATTCTTTATTGCCCATGTATTTTTGTGCATGGGTTGCACTCTTCAGTGAAGCACCTTGTGATAGACGACATTTTTTGTTTTAATATCAGGCGCAAGAACAAATAACGCAGATTGTCTTCCAACCCGTGAACATGCCACATATAATTGACCATGGGAAAAACATGGATTTTCAAGATTCAGACCACAAACTTTCAAGGATTGGCCTTGTGATTTGTTAATGGTCATGGCGAATGCAAGACGGACCGGAAATTGAAGTCGCTTAAACTCAAACGGCATATCGGTTGGGATCATCGGGATCCTCGGAATGAGGACTTCTTCACCTTCGAATTTTCCTTTGAGTATCGTCGCGTAAATCACATTTCTCATCAATTTACTTATAACCAAACGCGTCCCATTGCACAGTTTTGGTTGGTTTATGTTTCGAAGCATGATTACTACGGAGCCAACTTTTAGTTTTAAATTGTGCGGTGGTAAGCCAGGCACATCCAATGAGTTTAAAAATTCAATTGGATAGTTAGTGGCTTCGTCTTCATTCGTTACACAGTCAATAGATTTGTACGAATGCAGTGTACCAATGATATCATTCTGAATTATGTAGTTAAGGTCGTCAACATCTTTATTCTAAGCCGCCAAAATTGCTCGCTCACTCAACCATTCATTATATTTGTGGTTAGTCATGATGTTTGGGAATATTTTGTTGATGAGTTCGTCTTTCGATGAGACAAAGATACAGAAATTCTGAGGAAATGAAATCAATCCATTCGATATGTCGACAGGTACTCGACCATTACCGATAGTCAGCAATTGCTCAGAGAAATCTTCTGCAGATGTATCTTTCATCAATGCAACTCTCATGTTTGTTGTCAGTTGAAGCTTCTTTACATAGCGCCATAGATTCTACGATTTGAGGCAAGCGTTAATTTTGTTGGCAGCAGTTGATTTTGGAATTACTGGCAGTGTTTGACGTAAATCGCCAGACAGTAAAATCATTGCGCCTCCAAAACATCTCGAGTCATTGCGTAAATCTTTAAATGATCGGTTAAGTGCTTCCAATGCACGTTTATGCGCCATTGTGCATTTGTCCCAGATGATGATTTTCGATTCTGATAAAACTTTGGCCATTGCGGAGTGTTTTGAAATATAACATGTAGGTTCTTCAATAGTCTGAAGATTTAACAGCAATTTTAATGCTGAATGAGCCGTACGGCATCCTTCTAACAATGTGGCTGCTATTCCAGAAGAAGCAACTGCAACCGCAATGTTGGATCTCGCACGGACAGTGACTAAAACTACTGACATGAGGAATGTCTTACCAGTTCCACCAGGGGCATCCAGGAAATATAAACCACCATTTCCATCATCAATTGCCTTCATTAATGTATCATAAACTTCCTTTTGTTGAGGATTCAACAGCGGTACATTCGTTTGAACTACTAAATCTAATTCATGGTGATCATATTCACGTTCCCGTTCCAATTCTCGATTAAATGCGTCATTCATTTCACGATTTGGTGCTGGCATTCCTAACCTGACTAAACTACCGCACATGAGGTTAACACATGTCTTCGATTAAGAGCAAAGCCCGATTATGTATTTCCTCATTCATCTTAAGATCACGATTTCGAGATCTAACACGAATTTAATGTAAAATATCTTCTGACATATTATTCTTGTATTTGTGCCACAGGTTAGATTGGTTCGATGGACTGTTCACGCGAGATTTTTTGATTTTCGTCAGTCCTTTCATTGACAATTTTTCGATTCCTTGTTGCGTGACGGCTTTATTGTGAAAGATTCGAACGTTTTGGTGTCGGCATTATCAATAATCAATAATAAAATCAGCAAAATGCTGTCGAAACAAAACGTCAACCGATTGACAATATATCTATCAAACCATAGACAAAAAAAAACATAGATGGCACATCTATATTATATATCTCTCATCTATAGTATACATCTATTTTTGTTTTTTTACGTGATTTGGAAGCATTGTTCTTATTCAACAGTATTTCATAAAGCTTTAATGGAATACGGATTCATGATAAAAGTATCGCATTAATTGTACATCTTATCGTTAACTGTTTTTTGTGTCAACACCTATGTTTAATTGTGTCAAAATCAGTCATTCATTAACCATAAAATATGACAGTCCTTGAGAGAACTGTTATCAATTTTGAGTCAATAAAACAAAAACTTGCTTTCGATCGAAACAATAGCCTTGTTTGAATTTTCATCAAATTTCTCTCTCAATCTACTGAGCTAGGTGGACTTAAATTCTGCTCTAATATTATTGAAAGCTTTATTAATTCTCGAAAGTTAACTTTTTTAAGTTTTTTTTTTTTTAAGTTTCTGTTTAATACAATTCTAGCAGTTTGTCAATTTCAAAACATTCAGACTTGCTAGCTTTTTTACATGCCATTGTAATGTTTCAGGACTCATTTTTTTCCAGTTTTTTTTTGAACAATGGGATGTTAGGGTTTTCAGTTATTTGACTAACTTTTGCCTCAAACAGACCTTATAATACCAATTTGTAAGCGTGATGACAATAAAAATAATAATATAGAATCCATCTATTCAGTTTCCGCTCTTGCACACAGACATCATTAATATGATTTATATTTGAAGCAATAGTATCACAGCAAAGAATTTGCAATTTACCTTCAAGATTCCAGCTGATAATAGCGTTCTTAACTGCCTCTGCCAGTTGACTTCCTCAAGAGTTGTCCAGTTATGACAAAGCGACCATGTTATTTTATAACTATAACGAAACAACTATAAAAAGACATTATTGAATAAATTTGCGTGTATGTATATAAAGCTGTCATAATTTTTTTATACCACTAGACAGCTACAGTATCGGGTACCTCGTTTTGAAAATTGACTTTTTTGTTTCTGCGGGGACTTTTCCGTACGAAACGTTTCGAGTCCTTAAAATGGATTTTCTTATAGGATATTTCGCAGTGTTATATGCAAGTACCTGAATAGTATCTTTATTAATAAACACACAATTTCACATATTTATGTGACACCTATAGGTTATAATTTAAGAATTAATTTTAATTACAAAATAAATAAATTAAAAATATTTAGTTTTGATTCACAATTTATTTTAATGATTACATGTTTCGGTCTTCCTGAAGACCATCTTCAATAATGACCTATAGGTTACAATAATTTTGAGGTCCTAAAAATTTTCTTCTAAAGAAGTTTTATTATCGTAATATCGGACTGTGTGGTATCAGTTAAGAAGAGCAAGTTTCTTGTAAATCGAAAGAAGATCACTTAGTTTATAGATGTGGTGGGATATACGATGATATAAAAAGAGTTGACTGGACTGGACTTTACCAGCTTCACACCCGCATCACACCGGAGGACAGTTAAGCCTCCTTGATGGGGGGCTCATTCTGATTTGATCAGTTAGCAACTGATAAGTCCAGTGGGAGTCCCCTCTGATCAATTGTGGCCACTGCACAGAAGTGCTAAAAGAAAGAACCCGTGAAAGAGATTGGAATCGCATTCATGGGTTGTAAAGAGATGGAGATAGAAGATAGATTCTCTCACCGAAAATACGAGCAAAGATTGTTAATGCATGAATTTTTTTTGAGTGGCCTCAAAGTCTGCGTGCCCGATAGGGCCGAGGCGATTCCCTCGAACTGCATCTAAAAGGACTCCTCTTTCTAACGAGAGGAACTGACAGTCCCAGAGAATGTGCTCTGAGGTCTGTAAGGGGGCGCCACAGGGGCAACTAGGGTTTGAAACTAAATTAAATGAGTAAAATCTGTCATTAAAAGCGCCGTGCCCGGTCATTAGTTGAGTAGACCAGTGATCTGGGCTTATCCAATTAGCAGTTAGACTAAATGAAATGTCCGGAAAGAACAGAAAGGTAGTTCTACCTTTGTCAAAAGATAACCAACGTTTTTGCCATGCGGCCGTAAGGGCATCAGCATAAAGATTTTTTATAGGTATGCGAGAAGCGATGGGCTGTAGTACGATATCTCCAATCTTAGACACACAACAGTGACGTAGGTTGTATAAAGCAGCCCATCACTGCACCTCCAAATCCAGAGGGGCAATCCCTAGTAGAACGGGTAGAGCCTCTGTCGAATATGTTTTATAGGCTTTGGCCATAGCCATGAGAGGCAACCTCTGCCCGCGAAGTAGAGTGATACGCATAAGTTGACGGCGGTCACAAGAGTTTACCCAGCAACTAGCTCCGTAGCAGACGGAGCTCAAATAAATTGAGTTGTAGTACAGCTTAATCGTACGGAAAGATACTCCCCAATTGGCTCTGGCGAGGCCTGCAGCCTTCTAAAAGCTTGAGCCTTTCATGAGCAAGCTTAAAGTCTTTTCCGGCGCAAACCTGAGCTTGTTGCGGTCCCCCCATTTTAAGATTGTATTGAGAGCCAGCGCAGAGTCTCGTTCAAGAACGCTACTGGTGTTTCCCTGAATCAAAAGAATCGCGTCGTCGGCGTATGCTTGAATGTGGCTGTTACCTAGAAGCGACAACTCTAGAAGGTCGTCAAAGAGGATATTCCACAACAAAGGTCCTATAATTGATCCCTGCGGACAGCTTCTTTCAACGGAGCGACTTTTCAGGTCATAACCCGCACACATTTTTACATGGCGGTTGGAAAAATAGCTTAAAATAATTTTAAATAAGCTAACTGGAATTTGGCGAACTTTAAGTTTTGTTAAGATCATAGGCCACCAAGCGTTATCAAAAGCACCGGAAATGTCAAGTGATATAGCTAAGACGTATTTAAAAGGCTAAGCATCTATGATGCGTAATAAATTATTAAATGCGTCCTGCGTTGACAGTTTGGATCGGAACCCAAACTGTCAATCAGAGAGCAGATTATTTTCTTTTACATGTGCTTCGATTTTATGACAGATTAGGCGTTCCAATATTTTTCCAAAGACTGGTAATAAAGTGATTGGCCTGTATGCTTTCGGGTCGGTGAGAGGCTTGTTACAGCGTTTAGGATTTACGGTAAGAAGGGCTGTTTTCCAGCATTCGGGGAAAACTCCCTGATCTCAACACGAACCAAATAACAGCGTTATCTCATGCCGGCCCAAAGACCAAGCCTCGAGCGCAAGAGATGAATCTATACGGTCAAGACCGGGGGACTTTTTTGGCTTCAGTCTTTTGAAAATAACGTCGAGTTCAGTCAAAGTTACTTTTGAAGAATTAGGTGTGCAGGGAGGAAAATTTGCGTAAAGACGAATCTGCTGGTGATCTAGAGAATCGATAGAAGGTCGTCAGGTGGAATAAGAGCGTCGAGGAAAGCAACGGCTGTTTCCTTAGCGGTGATTGTTATGACTCCAGAAGGAGTCGTGATTCCACTCAAAAACACAGGTTGTCTCTTCTTGGATATTTTTTTTTTTTTAATGTAAACGCATGCAGGAGAGCACAACCGGTCAAGACCAGTGCACTCTATGACGCTCAGCCAGGGAGGCTGGACGCTGCATGCGGGAAACGTGTGTTGTGTTCGTGTTTGTGTGTGGGTTGGGGAGATTGTAAGTGTATATTTATCTGTTTCTTGAAGAGATCCAGATTGTAGGAAGGAGGAAACACAGACGCTGGAAGAGCATTCCATAGCTTACCGGTGGCATTAAGGAAGGAACTTTGGAAGCTGCCAGTTCTTGGTCGACATATATTAACCGTGTATGGATGTTCGGCAAGTGTAAGACGAGTTTGTCGGCTGTGAGTGGGTGCAGGAGGAATTAGTTCTTTAAGTTCCGAAGAGCAGCGACCGTGGTAATAACGGTAGAAAAGACTAAGAGAACCAACCTTACGTCTGTGTTCCATTGATTGTAGATTAGACGTAAGGGTGTCATTGTTTATCAAACGAATTGCTCTTCTTTGAACTGAGTCAATTAAGTTTAGAAGGTATTTTGGGGCTCCAATCCAAAGGTGACTGCCGTATTCAAGGATAGGTCAGATTTGTCCTTTATATAGAAGAAGAAGTTGTTTATCGTTGAAATACCGACGTGATCTATATAATACACCTAGTTTTTTGGAAGCGAGACCGGCTTTACACTTAATTGAATCGTAATATTTGACATTATTCGATATTGATAATCCAAGCATGTTGATGGAGCTTGCTTTTCGAAAAGAACAACCGTTGAAAGATACAGGATCCATAGCAGTCTTCTTGGTGGAGAAAGTACATGATTGGGTTTTTGAAATGTTGAAACTGACGAGGTTGAGGTCGCCCCATCGTGAAACCCTTTCAAGAGACATGTTCATCTTCTTCACCAGAGATTCCCTAGCAGCAGATAGTTCCGAATGTTTCGGAGGTTTTTGGAAGATTATGCTCTCATGGACAGTGCTGTCGTCGGCATAACAGTGAATGTTTGCGCATTGAAGCAAATCATTCACATGCAGAAGGAAAAGAGTGGGCGACAGCACAGAGCCCTGTGGAACTCCTGAGTTGATTTTATGGCAGGAAGAAGAAAAGCCATCTACGACAGTGATGATGCTTCGATCACTCAAGAAGTTTTCAATCCAGCAGCACAGGGAGGGAGTTAGTCCATAAGACGGTAATTTATTCACCAGACCGCGATGCCAGACTCTATCGAACGCCTTGGAGATATCCAGGGCAACAGCTTGCGTTTCTCCATAGCATTCGACGGATTTTCCCCAAACATGTGTGACATATGCCAAGAGATCGCCGCACGATCGACTACGGCGGAAGCCATATTGCCGATCGCACAGAAGATCATTTTTCTCTAAGTAGTTTAGAAGTTGGCTGTTAATTAAACGTTCCATCACTTTGGAAAGTAGTGATGTGATGGCTATTGGGCGATCGTTTGTGGGGTCACTTCGGTCTCCTTTATACTCTTATATAAAGCTCCCCAAGGATTATATCCGCTAATAACGGAAAAAAATGCTTCCAGCTGTCTCGTTTTGCTTTAAGAATGGCAGTCTTGACCTTATAAGAAGCGACGCTGTAAGCTTTCTTTTTAAAACAGTCAACTCAAATGGCTGAAGTCTACTTTTCATTGCTTGATAGGTTCTGCGAGCGTAGTTCTTGTGTCGCTTGAGGTCATCAAGCCCAGTATGCCACCAGGAGTTTACTGGTGGAGGCCTCGGAGTACAACGTTCCAGAGAGGTCTCAGCATAATGGACAACGCTCTGAGTTAGATCCAAGGCAAGCTCGTTAGAGGTGCGAGTAGAGTCACTAATCAAACGATCTAAATTTTTCTTAAATAGTGCATCAAACCAAGGCCGAGCACCAAAACCATTACGGAATATTTTGGGTATCGGAGAGTTGAATGATGAGCAACTGACTTCATTAGAAATGTAACTAAAAGTAATAGTGTTATGGTCGCTGCTAGTGATGCCGTCGTGAACGTGCCAGTTGGAAATACTCTGAGAAATACTAGGTGAGCCTAAAGATATATCAGTGTAACCTACGCCCATCGTTGAACTGAAAATTGGAATACAAAATTGGTCTTAAAAAATAGAAAGGTCGTATTCGGCAATTAAGTCTTCAACGGCCTGACCCTTGATACTGTGATCTATTGAGTTCTGCGCCCGAGTACTCCACAAAGGTGATTCGGCATTAGCGTCCGCATCGATGATCACCTTAGATGTCCCCAAACGTCTGAAAACCATTCTCAGGTGATCAAGGTGGAGGACGACTGGCTCTGAAAATTTATAATAACACGAAATCAGGAAAAGGGATTCACCTTGCCAGCAGATCTCTGCGACTGAGCAGGTTCTGTTAGACAGATGTGAAATAAACGTTGGGTTAATATCCCGATTAAGTATTGCTAATGCGGTGTAAGCGGAGGGCATTCAGGCGCAGAACGTTCCAGGACTCTCACATTTAGGCCCAGACCCGTGGTTTTTCCTCTGAAGGTATAGGGCTCTTGTAGAAGGACGACGTCGACTTGGTGGCTGACCTACCATTGCAGGAACTCAGCGGTAGCAGCGCGACCTCTACCAAGGTTGACCTGCGCCAAGAAAAAGAATTGACTATGAAAATTATTTTGCGTGGCGGTTTTGACCCTCATTTTTTCTAAGACGCGTATTTTCTTCCTTTTTGGAGATTTTTTTGCCCACTCCAGGTATAATAATCCTTGAAAAACGTGTTAAAAAAGTACTTGTTTTATATCTGATATAAAATTAGTATTTTTCTAACACAGTTTTGTATATATATAGTCGGTAGACTTGCCCACGATTATAACGAAAAATAACGCACCCACGAGTATTAAGATTTGCTCTAAAATTGTATTTCTAGAGCCATTTTATGAAAGCAATGATTAGGACCGGTAATTTAATGTGTAGACGTGTTTGTCATCCTACCTACAGGATGGCTCCCAGTTACATATATTAATACAGTTCATCGGCGCTTGGATGAACACCGATTGCTGCTGGAGCGGCTCATAAAGGCTGCTGGATGCGGAAAAGAAGATACACCGACGTCCGTTGGTGTGGACTCACCATTTAATCCAACAAGTCTCCTGTCTTCGCGCAGAAGACGCTTGCCTAGAAAGTGCAAATAAATTCCGGCTACTTTCACGGAAATCGTCACCAATCCTCGCCAAGTTTCGCTATCGCTCAACTGTGACAGCAGAGACTCTGAACGTGCCGTCAGTGAAGCCGTTACTTCAAATGAGGCTTCCGAAGAAGAAGAATCTTCGGAACGTGCTATGTAAGGAGCCCCTGTTGTTCTGACTTAGGCTCCCAAGAAGGTCCTCCAGCTCATAGTTCGAGGAACTGGAGGCCTTGAATGCTCTCTCCGTAGATGCCTTCTCCTTCCCCCGAACAAGCTTTCCGAGGAAATTCACCACTCTAATTTAAGTCGCGCCTCTCCTGATGGGGAAAGACATCAACGTTCAGCACGTCTGGTGATCCGTGGTTCTGTAGCTCCTTCATAGAAAGTTACTGGATTGAAGATGCCGTATCTTCACGCCAAGGGTCTTCACCCAGATACATCGGCTGAAGACTTGCAGCGCTTCTTGGCAGCGACCGCTGCATTCAATCCGTCTTGGATGACCATCAGGAGAATTGTCAGCAGGCGTCGGAGTCATCACGACTTTGCTGGAGTCTCTCATGGAGCCTAAAGTGTGGCCTAAAGGGACCATCGTTCAACCCTGGATACGTATAAGATGAAAGAATCGCAGTGAACAGTGATTGAAACCAACTTGAGTGAAGATATTGACATATTTACTGTAATCCTGCTTCAGATTTAGAGCTGGTGTTGATGAAGGCGAAATGTTAGACGTTTGATTTTGTTAAAATAATGCCGTGTTATTTGTGGGTCAACCATGATTTACTTATGACAGGGTTTTTGTTGTTACAAGTCAACTCTTTGCATTGAGTCTCCTAACGCTTGTTCTGAGTGTGAGGTCATTGACACTAAATGTGTCAATACATTTACAGGGCCGCTTATGTTATAATTTAAGAATTAATTTTAATTAAAAAATTAATCAATTAAAAATATTTAGTTTTGAATCACAATTTATTTTAACGATAACATGTTTCGGCCTTTCTGAAGACCATCTTCAATAATGAAAAAATAAAAACAGGCATTGGCTTATATAGGCATGGACAGTTAATTAGTAACTACACACATATTTACAGGTTATATATGTGTGCGGGTAAAACAATTGAAAAAAGACATTATAAAATTAATGGGTATGTGGTTTTCCTAATGTATATAATCATTTTTGTTTTTAATTTAAAAAATTCATTATATAATTATAAAATTACTGGGCATTTATCAATTTAATGTATTAAACTATTATATAATCTTAATTTTTTGTTTTAAATTTAAAAAGGAATATAAAATTACAGAGTATTAGTTATTTTAATGTACTAAGATAAAATATAATAATAAATTGATGTGTTTAATTTAAAAATTCCTTGTAATTCTTCGGTGTTGACGACGGCCAGTCCCTGGAAGTTTTGGTTTTTTATTTTTTCCAGCTTGATTGATACCTAGAATAATAATTTTAAGCAGTATCAACGACTTTATAATGTAATTACTAGACAATAGTACATGCCGGAATTAGAAAGTCAAGGGTAAACAAGTAGTTCATTTAGTAACAATATATATATTATTTCAAAAGTCGTCACTCCTGTTACCACTCTGTCTCCCAGCACCATCGCTGGGCAACTTCTTTGTCCAGCCACGCAGGGCATAAGCAACCACGAATCATCGCCACCATTGCATCCGACATTTGCCCAAATAGCCGCGTCTCCTCCTGCATCTAGTCATAGAGTCATCCCGCCAATCCCCTTCCTCAACAATAGATCCTTTGTTCCGCTGAGAGGTTGCGGTCCTTCCACAAACCGTGTATCAGGAGTTGACAGATTATTTTCTGTCCACGTTTGGTCTGTTTGTCCCAGTACCTCCGAAGATGCTCTGAAAGAATATATTCTAAGCAATTCTATGTTAAATAGTGTCTTCGTTAGAAAATTCAACACCAACCGCACTCCCTTTTCTTCTTTCAAAGTATCATGTCCTGAGTCGGCTGGCTCGATCCTGCTGTATGGTGAATATCAAGCCTTGGGTCCAGGTGACTCGCCAGCGCCAGGCATCCACATCCTGACTGCCTCACAGCATGATGTTCTACCAGAACGTTTATGGGCTTAATACTAAGCTTGCTATGTTTCGGCAAAACGTCATGTGCAGTACACATACATTTTTCGCTCTCACCGAGACCTGGCTTAAACCAAATATTTGTGACCCGGAAGTTTTTTGTAACGAATTTCTTATTTTTCGTTCTGACCGCGGCAATCGCCACGGTGGTGGGGTTGCCCTGGCTATCCGCCACGATCGAGTTAGCCATGGCTCTAGGTTGTATTTAGATGACAGTGGTTTTGTTAAAATCTCACCGTTGGATTATATTTTTTGCAAAATCCACCTACCGATGTCTAACAAGCCACTGTATATTGTTGTTATTTATGTACCACCCAATACGGCCACTTTTTATTATGATCTGTTTTTCTCTGCAATCTGTACTTTTTTAAACTCGGTTCCAAATTACTACTTTTTGTGTGTCGGGGATTTCAATCTTAATTCAGCTCCTCGGTCTGTTTCTCTAGTTATTGATAACTTCACTAATAGTCTGAACCTCGAGCAGCATTCCAAAGTGGTTAATTGTAATTTTGGAACCCTTGACCTAATTTTTTCCAATCTTCCATCATGTAGTGTTTCCAAGTCCCTTGAACCCCTTGTCCCTGAAGATACCTACCATCCCTCCCTCGATATCCTTCTTAACTTCAAACCCATTCCTCCAACTCAAGTCATACCGTCAGATGGTATTGCCAGAACCTGTCCCCGATGGAACTGTAAATATAATCAATCTAACTTTTATAATCTCTTCAAGAACCTTAACGCCACTGATTGGAGTGGCTTATATTTAAATGAGAATGTCGACGATGCAACTAACATGTTTTATAACCTCTTGTATAATGCCTTCGACAACTCCTTCCCTCAAATACCTCCATCCCCTCCCTCACGTTACTACCCGGCCTGGCTTAATCTCTCTATTATTTTCCTCTTAAAATCTAAAGCCAGTGCTCATTTCCGATGGAAATCTGAGAGAAACTCTTATGATTATTTAGAGTTCACTCGTCTTCGCCGAATCACTATACAGTTGATCTCATTGGCCCACAAGAATTACCAAGCAACTGTAGAAAATGACCTTCTCTTAAATCCAAAATCATTTTGGTCCTTCGTTCAAAAAAATAAATCACATACATTGCCTTCTCAAATAATGACCTTATCCGAAAAATCTTTTTTTGGGTGTCAAGAAATTTCCGACGGATTTGCTGATTATTTTAGCTCAGTCTATGAGTCGGTGCCACTCGAGCTTAATTACTCTCTATATCTCCCATCTGCCTCTAGTAATCTTAAACTATAAGATATTAGCTCAACTGATATGGAGTTCGCTTTTCGTAAACTTCTTCCAAAGTCCTCTTTCGGCCCGGATGGTGTTCCGTCCTTCGTACTTAAGGGATGCTCTGCCGCATTACTTGAGCCTTTAAAATTTATTTTTAATCTCTGCTATCGCACCGGTGCATACCCGTCTGTATGGGGAACAACGAGAATACGTCCGGTCCATAAGAAAGGATCTTTGGATGATATCAGTAATTACAGGCTTATCGCCCTTCTGTCTTCTCCCGCTAAGTTATTGGAAATATTAATTCACCGCTCCCTTTCGAGACAGTTAGAGTGCCGTCTTTCCGATAGACAACATGGTTTTCGTTGTGGTAAATCTACAGTTACTAACCTGTTAGCATGAAAATAAATTTATCGCACATTCACTTATCTCCAAGCCTAGCTGCCAGGTCGACTCAATTTATACCGACATTTCAAAAGCATTCGATCGTGTTAATCATGACTTACTTCTAAGTAAACTGAGCGCTTTTGGTGCCTCTTCTATGCTTATTAAATTCTTCTCTTCTTACTTTTCCCATCGTAAGCAATTTGTAGACTACGGTGGATATGAATCTCTCCCATTCTCTGCATATTTTGGAGTGCCTCAAGGTTCTGTCTTAGGTCCCCTTCTTTTTCTTGTGTTCTTCAATGATATTGTTAATTGTATAACCCACTCCTCATGCCTATTATTCGCTGATGATCTTAAAATCTTCTCTTCCATTTCCTCCCTCGAAGATATGCATAATCTGCAATCTGACCTTAATAGTGGACAATGCCGGCCAATCCTTCTACTACGGAAATCCGACACGATTATATATAGTGGATCAAACTGGGTTACCATAAATAAGCTCTCGTTTAGTATCAACAAATGTAACGTTATCTCTTTCTCCCGTTCTGAAAATCCTATTCTGTCCAAATTCTACTTATCTGGAACATTGCTCGACAGAGTAGCAGTTGTCAAGGATCTAGGTATAACCTACGATTCATTATTCACTTTCCATACTCACATAATCAATTTAACTTCACGCGCCAATAAACTTCTCGGATTCATCACCCGCCAGGCTAGTCAATTTCATAACCCTCTAATTTTTTGTACTCTTTATTCTTCACTCGTTCTATCTGTTCTGGAATATGGGAGTTTAGTTTGGAATCCCAATAAATCCAAATACATTTTCATGCTCGAAAAAATTCATTAAAAATTTCTCCGACGTCTCTATTTTTATATTTACGGTAACTATCCATTCAATTCATTTAATTCCGAACATTACCCAACTCTTTTTCTTCTAGGGATGTTTTCTTTCCATTCGCTAGAGTCACGGAGGAAAATTGCTGCACTCAAACATTCATTCCTTCTTCTTCGCGGTTCAATTTACAACCCTGGGATTCTTGAATGTTTTAACTTCTATGTTCCAGATAGGTACACCCGTACTCGTAGCCATCCATTGTTTTTGATCCCAGTCGATGCTTGTGGTGCTTCAAGCACTCAATTTACTACAACGGCAATGTCGCTCCTAAATGGCCTACCAGCACACCTCGATCATTTTCTTACATCTTTTTCCTCTTTTGTCGATGGTATTGTTCTACTTGATCTCTGTGATCTTTGACACGTGTCATCTTCTTATTCTTTTGTGTTATTTTTATTTTTATTATTTTCTCTATTTATTGTATATTTATGCATACTCTATGTTTCTAAATATTTGTAAAAAATTGGAATTTCGATTCTGTATATAAATAAATAAATAAATTATTATTTTATTTTAGTTTCTCAAGAATCTATCATTAGTATGCTATTTGTTGATTGGATATAATAAAGGAGATGGCGCGAAGATTGTCTGTTCATTTAATAGAATAATGTTTTTATTGAGTCTACAACGATTAATTTCTAATATTTCCAAGTTATCTAATTTTTTTCCTTTATTGGCAACATGTAAAATTTTGAAGTTATTTACCATATCAAAAGTATTATTTTCTTCCCACAAATGTTTAACTTATGTTACTTATGTTACTTATGTTACTTATAATACTTATGTTACTTATGTAACTTATGTTATTTGTGTTACTTATGTTTTTTTTTTTTTTTTTATTTAATCAAATATAAAAAGATACATTTTTAACACAGTAATTTAAATTCGAATCTTTTTTTTTTTTTCTTTTTTTTTTTATACATTCGCTTACCACACCACTTAAAGATAAGATCTTGTCTGTGGCGTGGGATTCATCTATGTTATTTTACAGTTTTCTATAATTATACAGAGTTTTACATATACATATTTATGCATTTACGTGATTTTGATATAATACTAACATTATATAATTAATAATTTAATACACTATAAATTGAATTAAATCTAAAGTATATATAAATTAAAAATACATTTTTGGTACATTTCATTGTTTCAATTTGTTATGCAGTGACGTCGGTTCTGTTCGTAATTCTTTTAAAGTACTGTTTCACCTTTTAAATCAATATTTTAATATCACTGATCGCTTTTATTTCCCGAGGAAGATTGTTAAAATTAACTATTCCGTTATATTTGTAACCATTTTTTGCATGTTGTGTGTTAAATTTTGGTATTAATAAGTTGTACATTAACCTAGCAGAATGACAAGTGTACCAGTTTTCGATTCTTTTTTCTTTAATAATCTGTAAAATAGTGTATTTTTGGTATAGTGTATCCACCGTTGGCACTTTGAATTTATTGTATAGGCTTTCTGTTGGGTAGGTGGGAGGCCTTTTCAATATCACTTTGATGATAAGTTTTTGTACAGTTCTAATGGGGTTGGTAGTATTTAGGTATGTTCCTTCCCAACCAACAATGCCATATTGCAGTTGAGATTGGACAATGGAGTAGTATACCATTTTTAGATCTGCTTTAGTTAAGATGTTTCTGAGTCTGATGAATATATAGATGCATTTGCGTATACGTCTTACTAATTCAGCTGTGTGTGATTTCCATTTTAAGTTACTGTCAATAAATATACCCAGGTATTTTATTCTATCAGTAGCTTTGATCAATGAGCAGGTTTTTTCGCAGTTGGTATTATTACATCCAGGGTAATGAATAAATAATTTAGGTATGGGAGTTATCGTTATTTTTTTGTTAATGGAGAATGGGATTAGATATGTCTTTTCTGCGTTTAATGTAAGTAGATTAACGTCAAACCATAGTTTAAGACTGTTAATATCATCATTTGCTAGTTTTATTTTATCATTCCAGTTATTGCTCTCAATTATTATCGCTGTATCGTCAGCATAAGATTTTATTTAACCGTTCAGATTCTGTTTGAATATATCGTTTACGTAAATAATAAATCATAGTGGTCCCAATACTGTTCCTTGCGGTATTCTAAATTCACTTGTTTCTTTTTGACTCGGTACATTATTTATTTTGACTAATTGTGGTCGTTGATAAAGATAACTTTTTATCCATTCCAGTGCGCTATTACTTATTCCAATGTGATTTAATTTCGATATTAGTTTTTCATGAGAAATGCTGTCAAATGCCTTTTTCAAGTCTATAAATATACCTAAACATTCATGATTATTGTAAAGTGAGCCTAGTATATAATTTGATAGTTTAGCAATGGCGTCTTGTGTGTTTCGGTTTTAAATAAATCCGAATTGGTTTTCATTAATTAGTTTATTAGTTTTAATAAATTAATTTATTCTTTTTTTTTACTATTTTTTCGAATATTTTTGCTATGTTTGAATGATTGATATTGGTCTGTAGTTTGTTTTATCGTTAGGGTCACCAGATTTAAAAATAGGGGTAACATTTGTTCCTTATGTTACTTATGTTACTTATGTTACTTATATTACTTTTGTTACTTATGTAACTTATGTTAATATCCACTTTAATGAAGAATTAAAATGTTGCAAATTTTGTAACGTCATTTAAAGAAAAATATACAGAATTGTTGTAACTAATTTATGTTTTATGTCCCTTTTTTAAATTTTTCCGTTTTATAACTGCGTCACAACACAGAAATGTTGACTGAATGAAAACAAAGCGTATCCTGATAAAATAAACCAGCATCAAAGAGCCCATCCTACGTCAGCTTTAACGCGCTTTAGATTACTAGTATTGACCGATGCAAGTCGATCCTTTTCCGTGGTTTTAATGATGTGAAACTTTTTTAAGAATTTTTTGGACATCATTCACACCAAACGAGGGGACGCGCCTTGAAAAAAACAAAAAAAAATATTTTGGGACACCCTAAATTATATATATATACATACATATATATACATTTTTCGCTACCTGACAAAAATAATAATAAAAGAATCAAACTTATGGCCAACATTATATATAAAGGTGTCTTTAAGGACCCAGCTATGGCCGCCTCTTGGTGATACACTGCACGCGCTGTAAGTCTTCAGCTCGGTCCGTTCAGGATGAACTTCGCAAATCTCATTTCTCTCGGAAGACATTGTATAAGATCTTTAAGTTACGTACTACAAGATGATTCGATGCAATACTTTAAGCGTTTTCATAATCGTCAAATTATTGTAATTAGGGAAAACATTGTGAGAGAACGTAATTTAACATTGCGTTATTTATATAACTACCTTTAACTTTAAGATATGTTTTGATATCATGTTTCTATATAGTTAATCATTTCAACATATTCTTCTATGCACTTTTCAACCATTCGAATACTCGTATGTGTGAAGACTCCTAGGCAAGAAGTTGTTACCTGACATACGAGTACTCGATACTTTGAGTTAATCAGACTTCTGTGTCAAAACTATCTACCAAGCTGGAGCATATGGTCGTCGGAAGCTGCCGCCTTACAATTATCTCAGTTCTGCGTCTTAGAGCCTTTAAATTAGAAAAATATTTTTATTCAATTTTCTGGATGAAAGTCAAAGCTGGAATGAATTTAATTTCAAATAAAAGTATTTTCATAAAAAAAAATTCAGCAAGAAGAGAAGCGAATATGTAATAATTAATTTTTTAATTTTTATTAAAATATTATTTTACTATTTCAATATTCTAATCTACTTTTATAGATCATTGACTATACTACAATATTATTATTACTTAAATATACATATACTAAACATAAAATTCTTTTTTCAACGTGTCAATCCAAGCACAAAAATAACGGCAGAAGCGGGATGCGAACCGCGGACCTTCATCTATATGTCGCATCCATTCAGTCTATAGTTTGGTTCGAGACCCGAGTGGTACTTACTAAAATAAATAGACTGCCGGAAAGTAATAATATTAAGCTTGTGAATAAATGAAGACTGATAGAATAATAATAAAAATATACATACTTTGAATATATACTATGGCGACATCTGTCGTACGATGTTAACAATGATATAAATACTAGTTTCATCGCAAGTCAGTCTGGGCATAGCAATGGCGCGATTCGCCGAGCGGTATGAATACCTGGGCATAGTTGGTTTCCAAGGTCCGCGGTTCGCATCCCGCTTCTGCCGTTATTTTTGTGCTTGGATTGACACGTTGAAAAAAAGAATTTTATGTTTAGTATATGTATATTTAAGTAATAATAATATTGTAATATAGTCAATGATCTATAAAAAGTAGATTAGAATATTGAAATAATAAAATAATATTCTAATAAAAATTAAAAAAAATAATTAATAATGTCTCCTTGAGACAATATCAAGAAGGTAAAAATTATCCATCAGTAACACAGGTAAATGATTGGTTATAAAGTCCGAGTCGGAACTATAAGTAGTCGTTTCACATCCATTCAGTCTATAGTTTGGTTCGAGACCCGAGTGGTACTTACTAAAATAAATAGACTGCCGGAAAGTAATAATATTAAGCTTGTGAATAAATGAAGACTGATAGAATAATAATAAAAATATACATACTTTGAATATATACTATGGCGACATCTGTCGTACGATGTTAACAATGATATAAATACTAGTTTCATCGCAAGTCAGTCTGGGCATAGCAATGGCGCGATTCGCCGAGCGGTATGAATACCTGGGCATAGTTGGTTTCCAAGGTCCGCGGTTCGCATCCATTATCTGTTGTTCTTTATATCGTTAGTTCAGAATTTTTTATTGTAGCGTTCTCTTGAATATTATTCAGAAATTTAATCAATCTTTAAAAATTATATATTCAGAAATAATAAATGAGCCAATAAACGCTTCTTTCCAAAATTTAATTGATCATAAAAATTACTATTGCTTCCAATTTTATTTCTTTAATATTTTTGTGGGCAAAAAAAAAACAATATTATTAGTAATTAAATATACACATAGAATTATACAGCAAATTTTATACGGATCAATTAATTCAGAAAAATATCGGCAGACGCAAGACTATCGCACCAGTTACCTTCAAAGGTAAGAAGTTTTTTTTTTATTAAAAAACGTGCTGCGACAATTATTATCAACATTATGAATAATGTAGATAATAATTGTCGCAGCACGCCTTGTATCATAATATGTAGATCTTACAATAATCTGTTTATCATTTGTAGATATCGGCAACAACACAGCTTCTTCCATCCAAAATTGCTACAATCCAGCATTCGCAGCAGTTGTTTGGATCTTCGCGAACCTTCTACATGCAAACACAATCTAAGTTCATAAAGATATTAATGAGTGATATCAAAAATACGTTTTTCTGATTTCAAATTGATGGATCGAAAATAAGTTAGTCTTGAAACAGGGTTCTTTTAAAATGACAGTTTTGGAAGGGAAAAAATATGTTGTTTGTTTTAGATCGGATGATGTACTGCGTTTATCATTTCGACAAAGGGGGTGAAATATTTTGAGGAAGCTTAAGCGTGCGTAAACATATAAAGCCATCAACAACAAGATGTATTGTAATATATTATGATAAAATATGAATGTACTGAAACATGTGTCAAACTTCACAGGGGTTATTTAAGCTGCCAGTGGTATTTTTTGATTGCCTGATATTTCTGGATTGAAATTCAGTGGTTCGTCGTTTTTGAAAACCGATTTAAATAAATGTAGTTGATTACGCCATGCTCAAGTCTAGGTCAATCTGCAAAATTAACAAAAAAAATACCCTGAAAATATTTGGTTTCCGGGCAGCGCTACATGACATGGAAAAATTGTGACCAAAAAAATATCACTCGCAGTATTTACTATATCCATACTTAACTTAACAATTCGTATAATTAACGTAAAAATATGTATGGTCCATGAATTTAAATAAGTGTATACTGTCAGTTTTGTAATTATAAAATAGGTTTTATTTGTTAAAGTTAACTTAAAGTTAATTGAAAAAAAAGTTCTTATTTTTGGTATCATTATAGAATCACAAATGTGAACAATATCATCACATACAAATAGAACAAATTAAAAAATATTTACTTCTAATTATGAATTTATCCGAAATTTTATTATTTTATGTATTTTTGTTTTTACAAAATAAAGTCGCTTTTATTGATTTTATTTATACATTCTAATAATAATTCAACTTGTTGAATGTTCCATCTCGATGTCGTTAAATAATAGAAATAAAACAGATTTGTTAAACAAGTGTGTAGTCATAATACTCGTATGTCACTGTAACTCCCATTCCACATTAAGTCATACTCGTATATCGTTAGTGTATAAATAAATGTGCTTAAATATAATTTTACACCCGCAACACATTCTTCTTCGTAGTATCAATCCGGTGGATTGGTTTGCAGCAACAGAATCTCGCAACACATTATTCTTGAAATATTTACGCAAGATGTACGCAAATATAATCAATATAAGTATTAAAGCCAATGTCCGCTAGTGTCTTGTAGACCTATTTATTATTATATATAATTCTATGAATATTTAATTAAATATATATTTATAACTTTCTATTTGAAAGTTTAAGTATACAGCTATCACAAATCGATAAAATCTTCGAGTTTCACTTCAGTCTTGAAGAAAACAATTCAGTAACAAAAATGATTTTATAATTGAGACTTTACAATATAGAAACGCCGTTAACACACTATATTTGTGATGTTAGGCCGTGTCGTATTTTGTACAATTTATTCCAACTACTGCTACCAATATAAAGCTCACGGCACTTGATATCAAAAACTATATACATCACAATAAAACGAAACACGAATGTAAACTTAACCAAAAGCTTGTACCATAATCAAATAAATTAATAACATACTTTAAAACCAAAAACATTTGGTAATTGTGATGCCCTCAAAAGAACATCGTTTCTTGGTCAGTAAGTATATCAAATATGCGTAAAATTGACTAATTTCGAATCGAGATGATCCTTAGTCTCTTGCGATTACTTTATAAGCTCGTGGTAAGATAACACGCAAAGCGCACGTTGCCACTAGGGCATCCAAAAACCCGGCCAAATTCATAACCCGGTTTTCGGGTATTTTTTCAGGGTTAACCCGGAAACCCGGTCTTAGAACCGGATTTTTATAACTGTTAAATTAACTTTATTAAGCTCAGTACAAACATATATAGCTTTCATCTTTATATATACACATAGATAATTACAGATATACTCGAACACTACAAAAAAATAAAAATATATTTTATTGTTAATATAAATTTATTAGTAATTTAAATAATAAATGTATTACATATTCCTTACAATTATTTTTGATAAAGTGTTATTTAACAATTGATACACACATACATTGTTATAGATCTTAAATGTCTTCTTAATTTAATAATATTGAAATACATCGTAAAAATCCTTGTCAAATACATAAGTAATACTTGTCATTATATTACACATTTAAATTATTTTATATTGTTATTTATATCACTTAATTGCTTTTAAAAATTACAACTATATACCCGAATCAGCAATTTACCAAGCACGGCTCAAACCAAAACCCAAGCTCCGAATTTAGTCGTGAAAACCTACAAAATGATTTAAAAATAAAATTCTTATAATATTATTTTGTAAATAGAACCATTTGTTTGACATAAAACAACACTGCGACACACAAAAACTGTTGTAAAAGAGCTATAACGACATATCAATAAAAAAATAAATTGTCTTTCTTTTATAAAAAGTCCAATCCAAAAACTGTTGCGACGAACTAGGCTTTTCGATGTGCTCGATGCAATGTCAGTAAACGCCATGAACTTTGAAATATATACAATATATTATTCAAAATACATTTTGAACATATAAAAATTCTTATTTCGAGAGCATGTGTTTTGGTTTAAAATAGTTAGAGCTGGCACAGTCATAACAATTTATGTGGTTCAATTGTGGGATTTCCGCTCCTTCGAATTTCTACATAAATAGCGTCTTCAAAATGTTTACCTGTTACTTTCAAAAGATTTAGGCCCTACGAATGAATGGATTGTATGGAAAGAATTATTTTATGACCTGGTTCTGGCCGTTTGCTCAATTTCAAACAAGCCGCTAAGTGATGTTCAAAGAAACAAACACCGCCTCAACTATTTCGTACAATTTGAAATAATTTCATAAATCCAAAAAACCCGGGAACCCGTCGAAAACAACTCGGGTTTCGGTCCCATAAAAACATACCGGGTTCCCGGAAACCCGGGTTCGGTCTACCCTGTCTGAATGCCCTAGTTGCCTCTCCCTGTCCCGATCATTTTCCACAAACGTCGTGCACGCGAAAGTGAGAGTGCATGCCTTAATCCGTCTCTTTCTCGCGTTCTCATTGGCTGACCTTCGATATGGCGTTGGGCTTTTATATAAGCTTTTGATGCAACCAAAATCGCGCTCTAAACTAAGAACGGTAAGATAGTGTTGGTACTTACATACTTAAAGCAGCTAGCTACATTCCTCAAAAATACATTACATGTTTTTATTATTCTAAACATATATCTTTACTCGTATATCATACTTACATGTGTTCTTCAAATAAATTACTATGTTTTCGTTAGCGATTCATATAGTTAAAAAGTACTTTCGTATAGTTGAGCGTTCCGTCCATGAGGTATCAAACTACATGGTGCCAGGTCTTTTACCAATATCGCAAATGTTTGTTAAAAAATTCATACCAATTAACGCTCAAAGTCAGAAGTAATAGCCGAGATTAAAAATGATTATATATATATAAGTAGGTTCGATAATATATAATATTCATTATTTAGAGTATTTAGACTGTTCTTTGGTTTCGGGAGTGAGGTAGTGCACCCAAGTCTCGTCTCCGGTGACGATGGAGTCGAGGTATTCCTCGCCATGAGTTCCGTGCTCTTGAAGAAGTTCTTGGGCCGCCTTAACGCGTTGACGATTGTGGTCTTCGGTCAACATTCTTGGCACCCACCTCGCGCAAACCTCAGCATACCCTAGATGTTTCGTCAAAATCTTGTCAATAGAGGGTTTGCTGACATTAGGAATCATTTCTGAGAGCTAACGAACCGTCACTCTTCGATCTGAGAGCATTGCTGCCTCCACTTTTTCGTTTGTTTCGTCACAAACAGATGGCAGTCCGGAACGCTGGGATCCACTATAATAGCGCTTTTCAGGACTGTTGCGCCATGGGAATCTTGTTTTACGGATCACCCTCGTACTAACGTATGTTCGGAGCCTCACTTTGCTGACCACTGTTGTGAGATGAGGGGCGCTAGTCGATTAAGAAAGATTCTCTCCATCAGCTTATACATATGACACAGCAAGGACATTGGACGGAAATTCTTTGGATTGTCTGGGCTTTTCTCGGGTTTAAATATTGCGATTACCCTTCACTTGTTCCATATTTTTGTAATGTGTTGGGTATTGATGCAATTATTTAAAAACATAACATTCAATTCCTTTGTTTGTGTTCCAAAGTGTTTTATTTGTTCCGTCCTAATGTCGTCCAGTCCTGCGGTTTTCCCATTCCTCATTATGCTGATTGCTTTGTCTAGTTCCAGAATGATGACTGCTGCACTTAGATCTGTATTAGCGGTCTCGGCGGTACATCTTTAATTTTTATGTATCTCCTTGCATATTGTTCTATTTTTGTAGGCATTCCGCTTAATTGAAGTTGGTGGGTTTGGTCTGCCGTTATGTTTAAGAGGTTATAATATAAAAAACAAATATCAATTATCTAAAGCATCTATATTATAATTTTTATTATATGTTGTAGTGCCAATGGTGCCATCTACAATAATAGCGACATAGTAATTTGTTTCATTTAAATTATAAAGAAATGTTTTCATGGTGTGAGAGTTATATTAATTATTGAGGGAAACATGGTAATAAACAATCAAATTTTTTTTCATTACTGAAAATAATTAATAATCAACATTACGTGTCATTGATTAGCTTTCTTCCATTTTGTCGCTTCCTGGGACCATTCCTATGTCACTCATCAGTTCACATCATTTCTTCATCTGATACATTCATAACTGATGCTGCCTCATATTAGTCAGAATCTAGTTGTCGTCGCTCTGTGCTTTATACTATATTCACCCGCGGGTAAAGCTCAGTGGTTAAAGCATTTGCTTGGCGAACTATAAATTGTTAGTTCGATCCCCAACGGATATTTTTTTTATCGATTTCTGAGCTCTAAAATACCCCCTGGTCTGTGTGATTTGATCCCTCACTCGTAAAATGCCAGTCATAGCCTATAAATCAAAATTGGTGTTAAACGAAAGTCATCCCGTAAGCACCACCCGTTGATGCATGAATGTCGAGCTGTAGTCTAAGACGTTGGCGGATCATCACTGCACATGCAGCGCTTAACCATATGTAACATGGTAAAGCGTGATAGAATCCACAGGTGAGACTGCGCATCACTAACACTTTCTGTCGGTATTCTCCTGTATGTTGCCCTAAAATAAACACGTGTGCACGGGAATGGAGTTGAATGAATCAATTACAAATTAAATCTTAGAAAGGCTTAAACTGATTATGAGGTTTATTGAAATCATTATAATTAAGGCTTTCAAGAAAAAAATATCTTAAAAGTTTTTTCTTGAAAGAGTTTTTTTTCGTTCCATAATTTAAGTTTTCGCTAACAAAAAAATCAGACTTCGAGGGTAAATTATACTGACTAGTCACATAATAAATGTATTATAATTCTAATGATTACTTTTTAACGACTTTGTACTTATATCATAATATTATATAATATAGCATAATCTTATGAAGAAAACATTGTGACTCAACTTGTATCCTTAAGGAACTAGATGATTTGTTGATAAGAATATCATAACTTATTGGAATATGGATGTGCTCTCGTTTGTACATATTGGAACTGATGAAGCTTTCATTGATCGCAGAATTGCAGTTTTCCATCAAGTGAAACAGTGCTCATTGTGATTCATATTAGAACAAGTTATGAAAGGCCTGTATTTCTTTGTTCAGTAACTAATTCAAGGTTTTTGCAGTAAGTGAAATCAATTGGCAGTAAATATAATTAAACGGCAGTATACTAAAAAAATTGTCAGTATCCATTGTGACAGTATGAACGTGGTCAGATATAAAATTAAAATGGCAATAATATGTTCAATATTGGTAAAAAATAATGAAAAATGAAAAAATAATTAATCCAACAAATGGAAACCTAACCAAATTAATAATTACATTCCATTAATTATTTCCTGCGAATTTATTGGTTTCTACTACCAAATAATTATGTTTTACAAACCTTTTAACTTATTTATTACTGACCGTTTTCTATATAATTACCGCCCATTAATTGAATTACATACTGCCAAAAAAAGTTGCCCATTTGAAGTAATAGACTGTTGTGTAATATTATCGTCATGGTGATGAAACATCAGGGAATAAAACATCAAAAGTACTTAAGTCGTGTCAAGTCTATTCCATGTTTTTAGTGGCCTTGGAGACCACATGACATTTCTCGCTATATGTCCTCAGAAGCTTATAATGAAGAACAGATGGACTATTGGTTTTGACAGATAACTGAATCAATCTAATGTCAACACATTGCAAACTAATCAAGTTTTTACCAATTTTTCTTCAAATTCAAAAACAAAAGGACAGTAATTGAAAACTTTTTTGGTGACATAGTGTGATTTTATGCAACTGATGTAATAATTGACACGTATTTTAATTAACAGATGAAACCAAACAAAAATATAGAGTAATAAATATTTATTTATTTACTTTGTATTTCCATGGATCACGTTAGATATGGCTTCTGTTTTGGAGACTGCAGTTTCGACTTACTCGTAGCCTTCCTCAATCCATCACTGTCAAGAAACAACTGAGCTGCCTAATGCTCCGTAATTGTAATTTTGAAATTAATTTAATTTAAAAAATAATAAAGTAAAAATATTTAGTTTTGATTCGTCTGATAAAAAAGGAAGACATAGTGTTGTAAGGATGAATAAGAGGATGACTTAGATATTATTATTTTTATTTGCTTGTAACCCCTATCCTCTCTTCTATGTAAATGCCGGCGGGTATAGATCAATGATCAAAACGTTCTCTTAGCATGCCAAAGATCGTGGATCGATCCCCGACGGAGATTAAAGATCATATTTTTTAATCTCCGTCGGGGAATCTAAGTACTCCGGTTGGTGTGAATTTGATCCATCACCCGTTAAATGTCAGTCATAGCCTATTCATTAAAATTGGTGTTAGACGAAAGTCGACCCGTGAAAACCATTCATAGTAAATTTCTGTAATAATAAGGATGATCCGTGAATCTCGGGCTGTACTCTATGACATTGGCGGATCAACGCTCCACATGCAGCGCTTAGCCATATGCACTATGGTAAGCGTCATAGAATTCCACAGATGAGAGTTAAGAATTACTTTCACCATCTGTCGGTATTCTCCTGTATGTGTGTACATAAAAAAAGTTAGGTTTGACCACTTACAAAGTATTACGCAGCTCAGTTGTCTCTTGACAGCGATGGATTGAGGAAGGCTATGAGTTAGTCGGAACTGCAGTTTCTTAAGCAGAGGCCATATCTTCCTTGATCAATGTAAAATCAAAGTTAATAAATAAATATTTATTATTTATAATGGATCTTAAATTGAATTCTGAAATTTTTGAAAAAAAAATACAAATTACAAAAAAAAATGTTTTTCTTAATTTAATTTTAGCAAAATTTTTGTGATTTCCTTTAAAATAATAATACATATGGTAATTAAAAATATTTGTGTTAGCAGTGAAGAAAATTTCCCTCTACTGTCTACATTAACTTCGCTAATTAAGGCATGTATTTTTGAATCAAAATGATTATGTATTACGAATAATTATTTTCTTGTGTCGATTAAATATATTGTTTATTTAATTATGACGACTTTCATTGATATTGTTTAAATATAATGATTAAGATAAATGTTATGTATGTTAAATGTTAAAAATGTTATGTATAAACAATGATAATAACATATCTGATTAAATGTTTGAATTTATTTTACAAAAATATTAAAAATATATCTGATTAAATGTTTTACCCGAACTTCTTTTTTTCTTATTTTCCCTAGACATATTATTTTATCATATTTTATCGTTTTAAGATGCCCAGAGTAGACGGCGCTGGGCTATCTTTTAAAAGTAATCCGGTGTGTTTGGTTAATATCAAAAGTCGCCAGCACAACAATGGGGTAAATGTGTGATTATCGAGAGGCAACCGTTGGTGAATGGCGTTTAATAAGGAGTAAGTATGTAAATAATAAAGATTTGAGATTGAAGGTAAGTAGGGCGTGAACATTTATACATTAATTGGAACATACTTTTTATCATGCAGCGTGTATTAAATATCAGCAAGCTATGCTTCCACGATACTGCGCATTCCAATAACACGCTCACTACATAACGCTCGCAATACATAACGCTAACTTTACAAAACGCTCAAGGACATTTGATTAACGAGACACAAGACTATCACACTTTTGTATTTACATTTTTCTTCCTAATTTACTCACATTCAGTCATTCATTATTTGGAATAAAAAGTTCACAAATCAAATATAATTCTCATTTAACAAATACTACAAAACAATTATCAAAAACAAAAAATATATATATTCACAACCCTAAATATATATAATCGTGTCGGAAACAACAGGGTCAGATCCTGTCGGCCCAGAATTGGGCGACGTCGATGGCCTTACTCCCGGCCATCATCAGGTCTTCCTGGGTGCAGCTACTCGGACACAGTGCACACTCCAGAAGGTGTGACAGGGTCTGCTCCGCGCCGCAGTCACATTCAGTCGGTCCGCTGTAAAACTGCCAGGCTGCCATTTGTGTCCTTGTCTTGCATACTCCGGCCCGAAGTCTCTTAAGGGACCTCCACGTATTCCACCCCTGATCGTGTCCAGGGGCTAGATTCTCTTTCGGGGCAATCCAAGTATTCCTCTCGGTTGCGCTTTTGCACATGTTCAGCCGCAGGGTGGCCTCAGGTATCACCAGCCCTAAATAAAAACACATCAGAATAGACAAAAATATTAAATGGTTTTTACAGTAAAAGAAAGTCATAATAAACAGTGTAGAATCATCAGTAATTATAAAGATATCTTCTTTGTCTGTAATGTAGTTTACATAAAAAGTCACAATATAAAATATTGATAATTCTAAAGAAAAAATAATTGAGAAACTTACTACGGATTATTTAATTTTTTCTATATAAGTATTTAATAAATTAATACACACACACAAATCTTCATCAAATATCTCTCATCAATTTGTCGTGAAAAAGAAACGGCATACGCTGGGACTCGAACCGCGAACTATGCGCCTCAGTTCTGTTTTATGACTATTATCTGCCTTAATCGAGTGAATAATGCTTGTGAATAAATGAAGATTGGTTGAACATTAATAATATAAAAATACATACATTCAATTAACAGCAAAGCGACATCTGTCATACTACGAAAGTAACGATGATACGAATACGTTAATTATCTCCACTCGATTGAGGCGGAGAATAGTCATGGTCGATTGCACTGTGTATACAACAGAACTAAGGTGCATAGTTCGTGATTCGAATCTCAGCGCCTGCCGTTTCTTTTTCACCAAAATAATAAAATAAATTCGATGTAGATTTGTATGTGTGTATCAATTTATAAATGATATAAATAAGTGATAAAGTGCTTGTTTAAGGTTTTCTTAGTTTGAAGACTTTTCCTTATTTTAAAGCCACCCGGTTCTATAGTTTTCCGTTTGCTATTCAACCATGCAGCTTTGTGATGCATCTGATAAACACCATAACGTTTGATCACCATAATAAAATATTACTTACAGACGTTCAGATAGTTCACTGAGCTTTATTTATCTCCACTATCACGAACACTCTCTCCCGAACTCTCTCACTTGATCCCGCCTGCACCTATTGTTCAACAACGAGGTTATGTTCGTCATTGATACTCGTACGTCTTGGATGTGAATAGGAGCACCGAGCACGTGACTGTTTTAAAAATCGGAAGTAAAGGAAAAAACCCAGAACAAAGGAAATTTAAAGACTTAATCAGACTTATGATAAAATGTGAGTTTTATGTATAATTTATTAATAACTAGCGTGTACCCGGCATGCGTTGCAATGCCACTAAAAAAAAGAAACCGCGAGTTTTTATGGAAGCGCCTCGTCGGGAGCCTATTGTCTTCCGATTGGATAAGTCGGACTTGAGGCGTGACCGGAGCCAATTAGAAACAATAAACTTAGGTTATGTTGTTCTTACCTAAATTTGACAGTGGCGCCCGTATGTGTTTATATTCATTGGAGTGCTTTTGGATACACAATGTTTTTTTTGTTT
This sequence comes from Glossosoma conforme, assembly GCA_022606575.1. Lineage (NCBI taxonomy): Eukaryota > Metazoa > Arthropoda > Insecta > Trichoptera > Glossosomatidae > Glossosoma > Glossosoma conforme. Next base: position 74,528 of record JAGTXR010000421.1, on the reverse strand, counting down.
TATTTATTATTATATATATATTATTTACAGCCATCATATACAACTGCATCGCGTAAATGAATATACCCTGCGGAACACAACTTGGTTTGATTTTATCAAATGTAGAGGAGTAGTTCAGTTTCTATTTTCGCGTACATGTATTGATGGAACAAATGTCGACTTTTAAGGATATGGTTTTCAGCGTTTTCACGAATCATCAATCGATATGAATAGTAATTCATGGCACTGAACTTCTTAGTCGTTTCCTCACCTGTTTGTGGATTTCTCAACGGGATGTTGAAATGGTATCCGTCTTCTCCTTGCCAAAATAAAATCGGATATCGCAATCCATCGTACGATCGATGCGTTTCTGAGACTTGCTGAACATGACCATTTGTATGATGAAGAATGATTTGCGTTCGGCAGTGGTAGTGATAAGTTGTACTTTCGTATGTTTGTCAAGAAATGTTTTGATTCACTTGTATCACCCGATACCAACGTTAATAAAGGTTCGAGTGGTGAATGTAATTCTGGCAATTTCAATTTTCCACTCGTGCAACACATTCCTAGTGTTTCATTTTTAAATTTACAGGCACTACAATACACGCATAATTTATCATTTTTCCAATAACAATACTTGGGTGCAGAGTGTAATCATAATTAGGATCGTAATGGAAAGCATTATGATTTAAATCAGCATGCAGAGTATGTCTGGTACGATCTACGCGTACTCGATCTGCTTCAATCTTGCTTCCCGTTGCTCATCTGTTTCAGATAAACCGGTGTGAGCAGTATGTACTCTAACTGTTTCCAATCCTGTTTTCCGTTGCTCATCTGTTTCAGATGAACGGGTTTGAGCAGTGTGTACTTCCAAAAACCTCCGAAACATTCGGAACTATCTGCTGCTAGGGAATCTCTGGTGGAGAAGATGAACATGTCTCTTGAAAGGGTTTCACGATGGGGCGACCTCAACCTCGTCAGTTTCAACATTTCAAAAACCCAATCTATATATATAAAAATCAATGTCTGTCTATCTGTCTGTGTGTATTTGATGCATTCCGACACCATAAACCCGATTGCGATAATACTTTGTCGAATTATTGCTGATACTAAAAGGAAAAAGATAGGATACTCAAAATTTGATTTAATTACAAAAATTAATTGAATATTTACGTAAAGCATGTTTTCATACAAGACTATTGTAATACAGAACGGCCAATTTAAAACATTGTGTTTCCTTGGCAACGCCGTAAACAACAATTCACTCACCTGAAGATATTATAAGTAGGTACTAACGTAAGGTACTGAATATTTAGAAACAAAATTCGATTTTCGAATAAACTATTTCAATATTTGAATTTTTGACGACTTTTTTGTTTATCGAATTAAAATAAATATAACGTATTAATTGTGTGTGATATACAGTAGAAAGAGTTAATTATGGAATTCTAATTGCTGGTCGGCTTCGGATAGTATTATATCATAATTTAATAATTAATTTAAAGTAAAAAATTAATAAATTAAAAATATTTAGTTTTGATTCACAATTTATTTTAATGTTTACATGTTTCGGCCTTCCTGAAGACCATCTTCAATAATGAAATAATAAAAACAGGCCGTGGCTTATAAACGTATGGAAAAGATCCTATATTAGTACACACATATTTACAGGTTGTATATGTGTGCGGGTACAACAATTGAAAAAGGTTATTTCAAAAATTAATTGGTATGTGATTAGTCTTAATGTATTGAGATTTTTTTTTTTTTTTATGTAACACATACAGGAGAATACCGACAGATGGTGATAGTAATTTTTTGTCTCATCTGTGGAATTTTATGACACTTACCATGGTGCATATGGCTAAACGCTGCGTGTGGAGTGTTGATCCGCCAACGTCATAGACTACAGCCCGAGATTCACTCATCATCCTTTATTATTACAGGAATGTACTATGAATGGGTGGTCTTCACGGGATGACTTTTGTCTACCTCCAATTTTAATTGATAGGCTTTGACTGACATTTTACGTCTGATGGATCACATTCTCACATCAACCGGGGTATTTTAGAGCTCAGAAATCGATTAAAAATCTTTTTTTTTTTAATCTCCATCGGGGATCGAACCCACGACCTTTGGCTTGCAAAGCAAATGCTTTACCATTGAGCTATGACAGCCAGCATTATACAATAATATTTTTTTTGCTTTCAATTTAAAAAGATATTATGAAATACTAGGTATTATATTTTTTTAATTATAATTAATTAAATTATTATGAATTAAAGTATTGTCAGTTGATAACCTTAATGTTAGTATTATATTAATCAATTTTAGTATCATAGATGATCATAGATGAATCCCACGCCACAGACAAGATCTTATCTTTAAGTGGTGTGGTAAGCGAATGTAAAAAAAAAAAAAGAAAAAAAAAAGATTGGAATGTAAATTACTGTGTAAAAAAATGTATCTTTTTATATTTGATTAAATAAAAATATATATATATATATATAATAATAAATATAAATTATGATATAATACTATCCGAAGCCGACCAGCAATTAGAATTCCATAATTAACTCTTTCTACTGTATATCACACACAATTAATACGTTATATTTATTTTAATTCGATAAACAAAAAAGTCGTCAAAAATTCAAATATTGAAATAGTTTATTCGAAAATCGAATTTTGTTTCTAAATATTCAGTACCTTACGTTAGTACCTACTTATAATATCTTCAGGTGAGTGAATTGTTGTTTACGGCGTTGCCAAGGAAACACAATGTTTTAAATTAGCCGTTCTGTATTACAATAGTCTTGTATGAAAACATGCTTTACGTAAATATTCAATTAATTTTTGTAATTAAATCAAATTTTGAGTATCCTATCTTTTTCCTTTTAGTATCAGCAATAATTCGACAAAGTATTATCGCAATCGGGTTTATGGTGTCGGAATGCATCAAATACACACAGACAGATAGACAGACATTGATTTTTATATATATAGATTGGGTTTTTGAAATGTTGAAACTGACGAGGTTGAGGTCGCCCCATCGTGAAACCCTTTCAAGAGACATGTTCATCTTCTCCACCAGAGATTCCCTAGCAGCAGATAGTTCCGAATGTTTCGGAGGTTTTTGGAAGTACACACTGCTCAAACCCGTTCATCTGAAACAGATGAGCAACGGAAAACAGGATTGGAAACAGTTAGAGTACATACTGCTCACACCGGTTTATCTGAAACAGATGAGCAACGGGAAGCAAGATTGGAAGCAGATCGAGTACGCGTAGATCGTACCAGACATACTCTGCATGCTGATTTAAATCATAATGCTTTCCATTACGATCCTAATTATGATTACACTCTGCACCCAAGTATTGTTATTGGAAAAAATGATAAATTATGCGTGTATTGTAGTGCCTGTAAATTTAAAAATGAAACACTAGGAATGTGTTGCACGAGTGGAAAATTGAAATTGCCAGAATTACATTCACCACTCGAACCTTTATTAACGTTGGTATCGGGTGATACAAGTGAATCAAAACATTTCTTGACAAACATACGAAAGTACAACTTATCACTACCACTGCCGAACGCAAATCATTCTTCATCATACAAATGGTCATGTTCAGCAAGTCTCAGAAACGCATCGATCGTACGATGGATTGCGATATCCGATTTTATTTTGGCAAGGAGAAGACGGATACCATTTCAACATCCCGTTGAGAAATCCACAAACAGGTGAGGAAACGACTAAGAAGTTCAGTGCCATGAATTACTATTCATATCGATTGATGATTCGTGAAAACGCTGAAAACCATATCCTTAAAAGTCGACATTTGTTCCATCAATACATGTACGCGAAAATAGAAACTGAACTACTCCTCTACATTTGATAAAATCAAACCAAGTTGTGTTCCGCAGGGTATATTCATTTACGCGATGCAGTTGTATATGATGGCTGAAAAACAAAAAAACATTGTGTATCCAAAAGCACTCCAATAAATAAAAACACATACGGGCGCCACTGTCAAATTTAGGTAAGAACAACATAACCTAAGTTTATTGTTTCTAATTGGCTCCGGTCACGCCTCAAGTCCAACTGTTCCAATCGGAAGGCGAGAGGCTCCCGACGAGGCGTTTCCATAAAAACTCGCGGTTTCTTTTTTTTTAGTGGCATTGCAACGCATGCCGGGTACACGCTAGTCATTTAATAAATTATCACTCTTTAGAAAGCAGACGTAAAAGGTTGGATCACTAAGTTTTTTCCACCGTTATTGCAATGGGCGTTGCTCCTCTGAACTAATATAATTGTTTCCTCCTAAATTATACCTACAACCGACTTGTTTCACACTAGCTGAGCATTCATACATGGCTTATGTATGTCGACCATTATAAAAATATCATTTTTGTGTGCCACCAGTAAACTCTGAAATGGTCTTTCAGGATATGTATTTCTTTCTTCATACATTCTCAATTAAGTGTAAAGCCGGTCTCGCTTCTAAAAAACTAGGTGTATTATATAGATCACGTCGTTATTTCAACGATAAACAACTTCTTCTTCTATATAAAGGACACATCCGACCTATCCTTGAATACGGCAGTCACCTTTGGATTTGAGCCCCAAAATACCTTCGAAACTTAATTGACTCAGTTCAAAGAAGAGCAATTCGTTTGATAAACAATGACACCCTTACGTCTAATCTACAATCAATGGAACACAGACGTAAGGTTGGTTCTCTTAGTCTTTTCTACCGTTATTACCATGGCCGCTGCTCTTTGGAACTTAAAGAACTAATTCCTCCTGCACCCACTCACAGCCGACAAACTCGTCTTACACTTGCCGAACATCCATACACGGTTAATATATGTCGACCAAGAACTGGCAGCTTCCAAAGTTCCTTCCTTAATGCCACCGGTAAGCTATGGAATGCTCTTCCAGCGTCTGTGTTTCCTCCTTCCTACAATCTGGATCTCTTCAAGAAACAGATAAATATACACTTGCAATCTCCCCAACCCATACACAAACACGAACACAACACACGTTTCCCGCATGCAGCGTCCAGCCTCCCTGGCTGAGCGTCATAGAGTGCACTGGTCTTGACTGGTTGTGCTCTCCTGCATGCGTTTACATAAAAAAAAAAAAACTGTAACTGTTTCCAATCCTGCTTCCCGTTGCTCATCTGTTTCAGATGAACGGGTTTAAGCAGTGTGTACTCTAATTGTTTCCAATCTTGCTTCCCGTTGCTCATCTGTCCAGATGAACGGGTTTGAGCAGCGTGTACTCGATCTGCTTCCAATCTTGCTCTCCTTTGCTCGACTGTTTCTGAAGCTCGAGATGCCCTTTTCATTCGTGCTTGAGTTGTATTCTTGACCTATTGCTTTTCGTTTGGGTGGCATAATTGATATCACAGTGAATGTTACGTTTTGAAATTCACTTTTGAAAAATAAAAATAAATTGATTGATATAATACTAACATTAAGGTTATCGACTGACAATACTTGGTGAAATAATTTTAATTTTAGAATTAATTTTAATTAAAAAAATATAATACCTAGTATTTCATATATCATCTTTTTAAATTGAAAGCAAAAAAAATATTATTGTATAATGTCTTAATACAATAAAACTAATCATAAACCAATTAATTTTTTAATTTTTAAAACCTGTAAATATGTGTGTACTAATATAGGATCTTGTCCATACCTATATAAGCCACGGCCTGTTTTTATTTTTTCACTATTGAAGATGGTCTTCAGGAGGACCGAAACATGTAAACATTAAAATAAATTGTGAATCAAAACTAAATATTTTTAATTTATTAATTTTTTACTTAAAATTAATTATAAAACTATGATATAATACTATCCGAAGCCGACCAGCAATTGGAATTCCAAAATTAACTCTTTCTACTGTATATCACACACAATTAATACGTAATGTTTATTATTAATAATTAAATATACATATACTATACATAAAATTCTTTTTTCAACGCGTCAATCCAAACACAAAAATAACGGCAGAAGCGGGATGCGAACCGCGGACCTTGGAAACCAACTATGCCCAGGTATTCATACCGCTCAGCCGACTGGGCTATTACTGTGCCTGGACCGACTCACGTTGAAACTAGTATTCATGTCATTGTTATCATCGTATGATAGATGTCGCTATAGTATATATTCAAAGTATGTATATTTTTATTTTTTATTATTCAATCAGTCTTCATTTATTCACAAGCTTAATATTATTAGAATATTGAAATAATAAAATAATATTCTAATAAAAATTAAAAAAAATCCATATAATAATGTCTCCTTGAGACAATATCAAGAAGGTAAAATTATTAATCAGTAACACAGGTAAATGATTGGTTATAAAGTCCAAGTCGGAACTATAAGTAGTCGTTTCTCATCCATTCAGTCTATAGTTTGGTTCGAGACCCGAGTGGTACTTACTAAAATAAATAGACTGTCGGAAAGTAATAATATTAAGCTTGTGAATAAATGAAGACTGATTGAATAATAAAAAATAAAAATATACATACTTTGAATATATACTATAGCGACATCTATCATACGATGATAACAATGACATGAATACTAATTTCAACGTGAGTCGGTCCAGGCACAGTAATAGCCCAGTCGGCTGAGCGGTATGAATACCTGGGCATAGTTGGTTTCCAAGGTCCGCGGTTCGCATCCCGCTTCTGCCGTTATTTTTGTGTTTGGATTGACGCGTTGAAAAAAGAATTTTATGTATAGTATATGTATATTTAATTATTAATAATATTATAATATAGTAAATGATCTATAAAAGTAGATTAGAATATTGAAATAATAAAATAATATTTTAATAAAAATCCATAACGTAATATTTATTTTAATTTGATAAACAAAAAAATCGTCAAAAATTCAAATATTGAAATAGTTAATTCGAAAATCGAATTTTGTTTCAATATATTCGGTCTTACGTTAGTACCTACTTAAAGTATCTACTTAAAATAACTTCAGGTCAGTGAATTTTTGTTTACGGCGTTGCTAAGGAAACACAATGTTCTAAATTGGCCGTTCTGTATTACAATAGTCTTGTATGAAAACATGTTTTACGTAAATATTCAATTCATTTTTGTAATTAAATCAAATTTTGAGTATCAGCATTAATTCGACAAAGTATTATCGCAATCGGGTTAATGGTAACGGAATGCATCAACTACACACACGCAGACACACAGACAGACAGACAGACAGACAGACAGACAGACAGACAGATATTGATTTTTATATATATAGATTTGACTTTAAATTATTAAATATTTATATTTTTTATATGCATTTTCTCTAAATCACTTTTTTACAATTGGCGTATAGAATTACTCCAAAAATAATAGTTCGTTCATTGCAAACTAAATAATTTTTAACTCTCTATTAAATTATTTATAACTTGAATAAAATATTATATATTTTTTTTTTATGTAAATTACACAGGAGAATACCGACATTTGGTGATTTGTCTGTATGTGATATATGTATATGTAATTTTTAAAGCTTAGAAATGGATTAAACATATTTATTTTTTAATCTTCGTCGGGGTCCACCACCTTCAGTTTGTTATGCAAACGTTTTAACCATTTAACTTTACCCGCAGGCTATGAAAGACAATTAGATTTTTTGATTTTGTTCTCTCATATTAATTACCAACTAAAATGGCGTCTAATGATCTGAAGCATTAAAACGTGTTGACGAATCAAATATAACGCTCTTCAAAAGTGTTTGTTTTTAACGAAATAAGTATTATTCTTTTTAAATCTGATCCCTACTTGGATTGTCCACCATTCAATTAACGTATTCCTTCACGCATTAACGCATTGCAATCACAAAATACGACACAAGACACAAGTCACGCCTCAGACGTCACGAACTTAGCTGGGAACATAAATAAAGGAAAAGCTACCCTTTTTGTAGGACTCCTTAATTACACAAACAATATATATTTTTTTAAATTAAAATTAATTTTAATATTATAATTATGCAGTTTCACCAAGTATTGTCAGTTGATGAACCTTAATGTTATTGAAAATACTCCTTAATTTCGTTATTGCGTGAAACACATTTTTTTTTATGATATTGTATGTGGAATAGGCTGCCAATGACCGGAAAACAAACACATTTTCGGATCATTTTTAATTAGAATATTTTTCAATACTCTAATCCTAAATTGATAATTGATCTTTACCAATATCTTAATAAATTGAAACATATTCACAAATACACATCAAACTTCTCTCATTAATTTGTGGAGAAAAAGAAACGGCAGATGCAGGGATTCGAACCACAAATAAAATAATAATGTTTATGAATAAATAGAGATTGATTGTATCATAATAATATTGTCCTACCCAACCTTTTTTTTGTTTGGTCACATCATGCGCCACGATGGTCTTCTTCTTGACGACATTGTGAAGGGGATGGTTGAGGGTAGAAACTGTAGAGGGCGCCCTAGACGGTATTTTTTTTCAGCAAGTGTTCGAGGACATGAATTGTAGCTCTTATCCTGAGCTGAAGAGGGTTGCCGAGGACCGAGAGGAATGGAGATCAAAATGAAGGATTCAGTTGTTGCAAACCAATCCACCTGATTGATACTACGAAGAAGACCCCACCTGCCGTATTCACGAATCATTTCCCCCCCCGATTACGATTTGCTCCAGTTGATGACACATATTTTCTTCTTATGACGATACCAAGAAAATTGTCAAAGACTGGATTTCCTCAAAAGACTAAGACGTGAAATCCGCATGCTGACTGAAAGATGGGAGAAGGTCGTAGCTGTCGATGGACAGTATTTTGAATGATCTGAGTCTGACAAAAAGCGACATGTGCTTCTTAGGAATGTATCAATAATATAAATACGTCGAAATTGTCCCTGACGACCGCGCTAAAAATAGATCTGAAATGCATAGTTCGTGGTTCGAATCCCAGCGTCTGCCGTTTCTTTTTCCCCACAAATTGTTGAGATTTTTTTATGTGGATTTATATGTAAGTATCAATTTATTCAGTCGCATTTAATCACAACATCACTCAACAAATGTTTCAATATATACTCTCGAAGAGTATAGCTGCTTATTCAAAGACCGACAATTATCAATGACAAATATTAATGAAATTTGTATTGTTTCTGCCGCGGTAGCCATAAACTATGATGATATGGTAGAAAATTATAAACTTTACTTTAACTTAGACTTTTTATTACATGTCAATAATCTAAGCAAAAGTCCCAATTCCTGTAGGGATTTTTGCGTGAATTTTATATTTTTATTTCAGTTTGGAAGCGCTTCTGCAAAGTAACCGCATTTTTCCTTGTTCTGTCAAGTAATCTTGTGTCAGGTAGAGCTAGGTTCTGAGGAGAGCATCATTTTTTGCATCGCCAGCTTGCCAGGAATGTTAGCAAATCATCGAGGTCTAAGAAGTAACTAGATAAACCTTTGTAAAACTTGCAGCGTTTAACTTTACAATACTTAGTGAAACCTATTAACGATTTCACTTCCAACGAACTGTTATAACTGTTAGTGCAATGGGAAAAACTTGACGCTTTCGACACTTCAGCTTATGATTGTTTTTATCATAGACGTCGTGCAAGTTGCTATGATAACGAGCTTTAATACAGAGATAATAAAGCATGCAGCAGAGATTATTATTTTAATAGCTTATCTCTTACGATATAATGATGATGCGTTGAATTAAAGAACTTATGCATATACTAACATCCTATATGTTTAAAAAGGCAACATCATGTTGCAGGTTCGTCATTTGGCCACGTGGAGAAAGGATGCAGGAGCAGGTCGCAAAGCGAAGAACTTTTTTAGAAGCACCATTCGCATTTATTTTCGATATAAAACTTCGGTTTTCCCGCCCGACCGTAACATTTTATATCGTCGGTCTCAGTCAGGCGAGAACTGAGCTGCCAGACGGGCCTAGTAACATGTAGCGCCGCGAAGATTGCCGCGGCTAAGTCACAAACTAAAGTTGACAGTTGAACCAACATGAAATGGAGCAACTGTCAAAACAAATAAAATGACGTATGCAAACGTTGTGTATTTTAATATACAATTAAGGCTAACATTATTAGATGTACATATCAGGCGAGCGCACAAAAATAAGAGACAAAAGATCGCTTTTCGGCATCAGCCTAAAGAAGCTATATTAAGCTGATATCAATATATTAACGTCCCCGTTCTTCATAGAAACGACTCCAAGTCGGGACACGTGGGGAGGAATGCAGAGCAAGTCACATACAACATAAACTTTGTAGAATCACATTGTTATTTATTTAAGAAGAACGACTTCGGTAGTTGGCTCGGGACACAAACAATGAACGATCTATTTCCGTGGATAATCGAGCCGAAAGTCAATCGGAGCGCTCCGTAATACTGCAGCGCCCTCCTTTGAAGAATTATCTGTCACAACAAGCAAAATGGCAATGCAACGCCTTATCTTATATAACTAACATTTTTACATATATATATATTTGCGTCCGAAGAGCGAACAAAAATAAGAGACTTCTTCTTCTTCGTGTCAGCGACGTCAAATTATTTTTTCACAATATCTGGCAATATCGATAGCTCGTGTGCTGCCTAGCATTAGGTCCTGAGATGTGAGGCTTGTTGGGCAGATGGAGCAGCATCTTAGGTGTGAGGCGGTCTGCAGGTCTCCACAGTCGCACAATAGTGTCTCTCCCTGCCAAAGCATTCCCCAACGCTCGAGGTTGTCCTTTGCTCTACCAACTCCGGTTCTTAATCTGTTCAGGGATTTCCAGGTCCGCCAGTCAAGGTTCTTGCCAGTTGGGAGGCCTTCCTTTGGAGTAATGAAATCCTCTGGTGCGATTTGTTGCCAGAGCTGGAGTCTCTCATTTTCAGGGCCGGATGTGAGAGGTTGTGTGGATTTAAGAAAGCTGCTTCGCGACTTCAATCTTGGTATTGGGGGTATCTGATTATACAAGCAGTGGGATGGTTGGTTGATTGACTTACGCATTTCTTCGGCTCATATGACTTTGCGTCTTATGTGTGGTGGTGCGATGCCAGCCAATGGGTATAGTTTAGAAATGGGTGTTGTTTTGAAGCAGCCTGTGACGACTCTGCATGCATCATTCAGGGCAGTATCCACTTGATTACAGTGAGTTGATCGATCCCACACTGGTACCGCGTATTCTCCGGCTGAGAAACAAAGTGCTAAAGCTGAAGTACGAAGAAGGTGGTTGGGCTCCCCAGTGAGTGTTGGTCAGTTTGCGGATGAGGTTGTTCCCTGTTGCAACTTTCTGTTTGGTTGTGCTGCAGTGACGCCTGAAGGTGAGGGTGCGATCGAGTGACTCCAAGGTATTTTGGATGATTGCTATGTTCCAGGTAGAGTACTACCTTCCCACGTGACACGAAGCTTTCTATTAGCTTCCCTGTATCTAAGGTGGAAACAGCAGACTTGTGTTATTGATAGGTTAGGTTAGGTTAGGTTGGTCTCGTAGCAGTGGGACATCTCGTTGAGTTCCTGGCTTAGGATGTCCTCAACTTCTTCAAACGTTACTGCTTGCACTGCCAAACCTAGGTCATCCGCATATATAAAAGACTCTGTGTCTTTGGGGGTAGGTTGGTCGTTGGGATAAATGTTGAATAGTATGGGAGCAAGTACACTACCTTGTGGTAAGCCATTCTTTTGGTTACGCCATCGGCTGGTTTTCCCTTAGAAAGATACGAAAGATCGTATATCGAGGCTTTTTCGGCACTCGCCTAACCAACATATATATACTTATATTTATCACCCCGTAAGTGAAGTTCAACAGAAGTGAGAAAAGTACAATGCAGTAAGGATTGAATATAAATTGTGACTCAATCAATTGTAAAACACACGTGTAATATACCTGTTAAACATAAAAACGGTGGCCTGCAGAAGGAACTCGATTCCCGCCTTGTATATTTGTACATAGGATTCAAATACACACGAAGCGTCTAGGGAATTTCACTGAGTGTCATTGAGTCGCTGAAAGATCTAGATCATAGGTTCCCAAACTTATTTCACTCGTAGACCCCTTGCCATGACTTTAAGTTTTCGGTAAACCCCCACCTACTCACTGTGAATTTTTTTTTCTAAGAAAAAAACATAAGTTCATTGGTGTCAAACTCAAAAGGCATAAAAGGCCGCATAAGGTATTTTGATTACACTGACGGGCCACATCAAAAAAACTAAAGAATCACTGTAACATTTTTAGGGGCTGGACCAATAACCTCTTTGTATTTAGATGGCTATAAATAATAAACACGTCGTGTATAACAAAAAAAATAATTTAATTTTAAAGTACATAAATTAGGGTTTTATTTTATGAAGATTTCTTTGTGTAAATGTAATCCTTGTTTATTTTCACACTCCTGTTATCTGGACTGGAGTTTTTCCGTTACCGTCCAAAAACTGGTTGGTGATATATCATGCAATTCATTCCATATATTCTCTTTTAATTCTTCAATTGATCCTGGTTTGCTAATATAAACTATACTTTTACGATATCCCAAAAGGTATTTACAAATATTTCTGTAACTAACTGTCAATAAATAAAAAATATGCTTTTAATTAGAGTTGACTGTCAAACAAAAGTAAAAATAAAAAGAGAACAAAAGGTGGTTATAGCAATTTTCTAAAAAAAAGGGTTTTTTTTTTGGTGAAAAACTGAAAAATATCATATGGATTAAACATTTATTAGAATATTATTTTATTTTTTCAGTATCCTTATCTTCTTTTATAGATCATTGACTATATTACAATATAATTAGTAATTAAATATAGACAAACTATACTTTAAATTCTTTATATGCATCAATTCATTCAGAAAAATATCTGCAGAAGCGGGATACGAACCGCGGGCCTTGGAACCAACTTTGCCCAGGTCTTTATATACCGCTTAGCCCTCTCCATTATTAGCAATTTGAAAGATTCATTTGATTTTTGGCATAGTTTAAACCAATACCTACAAGTATATTAAAAAATCGATATGTTTTTCTAAAATTGACTACATTTATTATTAGTTGAGTACTTTTGCCTATAATTACCTTCACAGTCTGAGTGATAAACGTGAATGGACAATCAAATAATACTGATCGCGTATAGCAACGACATAATGAGTTTGCCGGCTCTTGCCCATTACCGATGTTACGCGAAAACAGTTTTAATTTATTGCGTAATTCCTTCTGGACTTGGAACTTTTTTAATTTTATTTATTTTATTTAAATTTGTAATCGCACAATCCCCGTATTATTTGCATGATAAGGGCATTGTTTCGCAAGCCGTTATGTACCGGAAAAATAAATACCCATCGACAAGGATCCAGCCCAAGATTTATGGCAAACTCTCGCGCAAGTTGGTTTGTTTTAAGGATTAACGCATAATGGAAACGTCTCGCTTTTGGAGAAGCGTGGAGCAATGGTTTTCCACACTCGATTGCAAAGTGACAATTTCAGGATTGCTATCCTTGCGAAACTGTTATTAATGTTATTTTAAATAATACTTTGCATAAAAATTATAGCACACTAACGTTTGACCTCCAATCCTTAGAGTCGCTAGTCACGCAACAAAAAGCTATCATATACCAGCTGACCCGGTGAACTTTGTTTCGCCCGAAAGGTAATAAATGAGCAGATTTTGGATTTTATTAAGTTGAATTTTTCGGCACATATGATATCATATATTTGGTCTGGTTGAATTCTATTGCAGTAATCGATGAAACAGCAAGTAGTTGTCAGCATTTCGACGAATAATCAAACGATATGCGTAATAATTCGGCGAGCTAACCTTCTTGGTAGTTTATTTACCTGAAATTAAGACAATAGATTTGCTATTTTGTATATAAAGCTAACATCCATATTTTAAGCATAATTATAAAGGGGTGAAGATAAATGATTTTAAATCGTTTGTCGGTTATTCGTCCAATTTTTTCTACACAAACATGTTAATCTTTAAATCTGTTATTTTCCTGGTAATAAGCAGTGTAATTGGTCTTTTATTGAAAACATAAAGTAAAACCAAGCACTGTAAAATGTATGTCATGACGGAATCAAAACTATGATATTGATTACTCACCATTCAATGCATTTTTCATTTTGATATTAAAATATTATCGATCTTCTCCTTGCCAAAACGTCAGTGGGTATTGCAACGTGTCATATGAACGACGTGTTTCAGATATCTGTTGTAGTTGCCCAGTATCACGACGTGTGTACCAGATGGTCGTTTATCCGCTCTGATCACGACTTTGTAGTCATCATTTGGCATGCGCTCCAAAGCACTCTTGAAAAGCTGGACCAACGCATGATGTTCATGAAGTAGTTGCTGCAGATCGTGAACAATTGGTCTTTTCATTGCTGCATTGATTTCTTGACGTCGATCAAGTTGTTCGTCCATGTTACCCATGAAGTATATTTGCAAAAATTTATGCTGTGCATCTTCGAGAGGTTGCAGTGATCCGATTCTATGGTGAATCTGTCCTTGTTTCTACAAAATCAAAAGCAAATACAGTGTTACTTACTTATAAATGTTTTTTTTTGGAATAAGCATACATAATACAAAAGGATAATTATAGTATGTTATTATATTACTGTATTTTGTGTACAAAAGTACAAAAATAAATACCTTGAATGTCGGATTGAATCCTCGTTCTTCGATAATGTCTGCTCCAAATGAGGTCATTTGGAAGCAACCATTGTATTTTTGAGTGTTTGCTAGAAAATGTCGCGATTCGGGTGTTTCGCCACGAAGCAATGAATGCAACGGTTCAGGTGGCTGACTTAATATTTACAATTTCACTTTCCCACTGAGACAGCATAATCCTGGTGTTTCTCCGGAAAACTTCAATGCGTCACAATACTCGCAAACAACGTCCATTGGCCTAATGCGAACGCTAGTATGCAAGCAGTAATCAATGCTGCAATCGTATCGAAACGCTGCTCGAATCAAATCAGTACTTGATAAGTTTCTTTTTGAACGTTGAAAATTATCAATTTGTTCATGGCTAAGGTTTACTCGACGATTTCGCATTGCCAACCGAGCCGTTTCGCGGGATGCCTCAATTTGATATTGTGATTGTGAAGCACGGAGTCGAGCCATTCGAACGCGGCATTGTTAACGCGTGATTTCTGGCTCTTCGTCAGTCCTTTCTTTGACAATGTTTCGATTCCTTGTTGCATGACGGCTTTGTTGTGAAAGATTCGAACGTTTTGGTGGTGGCATTATCAATAATCAATAATAATATCGGCATGATTAGCTAATAGAAACTCCAATGTTGTCGAAACAAAACGTCAACCGATAGAAAAAATATCTATCAAACCATAGACAAAAATACGATAGCTGGCACATGCCTTTCTATTTGCTTTTTGTTATAACATTTTTAGCAAATAAAAGATTAAACTGATATTTTGACTAATATTTATTTTGTTTTTGTCTTTTTTTTCCTGTCTTTTAGTTTTTTTTTGTTTCAAAATATTCCGTACCTTACGTAGGTACCTACTTACAATACCTACTTTTGCGTCATTTTTGTTAATGGCGTTGCTATGGCAACAATTTCTCAAACTGACTGTTCTGTCAAATGACAATAGTCTTGTATGAAAACATGTTTACGTAAATATTCAATATTTTTTACTAATCAAATCAATTTTGAGTATCTTTTATTTTTTTTACGGTTCTAAGCTACCTTTCCATCAATTTTCAGCCAAGTCGGTTCTGCCGTTTTTGAGTTATGGAAAGCCAAACTAAGTCGTCTTTCTTTTATATCTTCTTCGTAGTATCAATCCGGTGGATTGGTTTGCAGCAACAGAATCTTGCATCTCGGTCTCCATTCCTCTCGGTCCTCCGCAATCCTTTTCAGCTCAGCATAAGCACTACAATTCATGTCCTCAAATACATGCTGCAAATACTCCCGTCTAGGGCGCCCTCTACAGTTTCTACCCTCAACCATCCCCTCCACAATATCGTGAAGGAGACCATCGTGGCACATGATGTGACCAATCCATCGGGCTCGTCTCTCTGAGATGGTTCTTATTAGTTGCCTATCTTCCTTGATTATTCTGAGAACCTCATTGTTCGTGACGTGGTCTCCCCAGGAAATTCCGAGAATTCTTCTGTACGACCACATCTCAAAGGCCTCTAGTCTTTTTTTATCACTTTCAGATAAGCACCAGTTTTTTATATATATAGATGTAATCTCATGAGCACTTCAGTATTTCACCGATATATACAGATCACTTCTACATGGAAAAAAATCCGCACGTCCTCATATTTGGCTCTGATCACCAAACTTACTTTTTAGGCTTAATCGACGAATTAAGAAAAACAGTAGTACATTTAATAAATTATAACTCTTTAGAAAGCAGACGTAAAAGGTTGGATCACTGAGTTTTTTCCACCGTTATTGCAATGGGCGTTGCTCCTCTGAACTAATTTAATTGTTTCCTCCTAAATTATACCTACAACCGACTTGTTTCACACTAGCTGAGCATACATACATGGCTTATGTATGTCGACCATTATAAAAATATCATTTATGTGTGCCACCAGTAAACTCTGAAATGGTCTTTCAGGATATGTATTTCTTTCTTCATACATTCTCAATTAAGTGTAAAGCCGGTCTCGCTTCCAAAAAACTAGGTGTATTATATAGATCACGTCGGTATTTCAACGATAAACAACTTCTTCTTCTATATAAAGGACAAATCCGACCTATCCTTGAATACGGCAGTCACCTTTGGATTGGAGCCCCAAAATACCTTCTAAACTTAATTGACTCAGTTCAAAGAAGAGCAATTCGTTTGATAAGCAATGACACCCTTACGTCTAATCTACAATCAATGGAACACAGACGTAAGGTTGGTTCTCTTAGTCTTTTCTACCGTTATTACCACGGCCGCTGCTCTTCGGCACTTAAAGAACTAATTCCTCCTGCACCCACTCACAGCCGACAAACTCATCTTACACTTGCCGAACATCCATACACGGTTAATATATGTCGACCAAGAACTGGCAGCTTCCAAAGTTCCTTCCTTTATGCCACCGGTAAGCTATGGAATGCTCTTCCAGCGTCTGTGTTTCCTCCTTCCTACAATCTGGATCTCTTCAAGAAACAGATAAATATACACTTGCAATCTCCCCAACCCACACACAAACATGAACACAACACACGTTTCCCGCATGCAGCGTCCAGCCTCCCTGGCTGAGCGTCATAGAGTGCACTGATCTTGACCGGTTGTGCTCTCCTGCATGCCTTTACATAAAAAAAAAGAAAAAACATTCTGCATGTCTTCTTAATACACTTGCAATCTACCCAATTCCTACTTGCAGCGCCAATACGTCGTAGATGACATCACAGACTGGTTCCAACTGGTTTTGCTTTCGTGCGTGGATTTACTTAAATCATCAAGCTTATATGTTAAGGTATTCGATTAAAAAAAAACAATTATCAATACCCCATATCTGGCTTGCATTAAAATAAAAATTAACTTCTATTACAGAAACAACAACACACGCAAAAATGCAGAAAACTGCGGCGTGAAGCAGACCCTGTCACACCTTCTGGAGTGTGCGGTGTGTCCGAGTAGCTGCACCCAGGAAGACCTGATGATGGCCGAGAGTAACGCCATCGACGTCGCCTACTTCTGGGCAGACAGGATCTGACCCTGTTGTTTCCGACACGATTATGTATATAATAAAAACCTTTTCTTTGCGTTTTTTTATTTTAAATTCGGAGTTTCAAACAAGAATCGACAATACAAACAATCCTTATACTCAACAACTGGTTCACATGCAAATTCATATATAATCACCGTCTTTCCCCATCATTTTAATTTAGAAGAATAATGTTAACAATCTAATAAATTCGAACTTATTAACTAACAAGTTAAACTGACTCCGTAGACCATTAAAGTATAGGTTTATTGCTTAACAAAAAGTATACATACCGTGTGATTAATATGTATTTTGTTTATAGGTGGTGCATACTATAATAACTGTGTGTAAATTTATTTTGCAATGTTCGATTATAAGATTAGCGTAAATCTTCAGTGGCTTACATATTAGTAAGAATATGGTAGAACATATTCAAAATATTACTAAGTAATATGTGAATTGTTCCTGATTGTCTCTAGGACGAGTGTTGAAAAGAAGGCATTTGTGGTGATTGAAACATATTTGGGAGTTCACCTATAATTTACCTTATAAAGATAAAGAGATTGGAATATTGATGCGATGCTTTCAAGGCCAATGCCATTTGGTATTACATGATAAATGATGAAATAATGATAATTAAATAATCTTAATAATCTTATAAATAGATTAATGTGTTATTACAAATAAACAAGGAATTCACTTTGTTAAAAAAAACTTCATTAAGTGAGGCCAACTAAGAAAATCCTTGCTTAATGAAAAAAATACTCACAGGTTTTTTGAAATCTGTGATAATAATATTCGATTTTTTCTGGATTTTTAAAAACTTAATTAAAACCAAATTTTATTCTGTATCATGAATAATGTAAGCAAACTTTTCTATACTCCTGTTAGAAAAATAAGAAAATTTCGTTTAAGATTTATTATGATTTTTCTTTTGCAAACATGATGACAATTTCATAATGTATTTATTTTTAAATAAATACAACCATGATTTTTTTTTATGTTTTTATATCTTAATATCAAAATTAAATAAAACATTGTTAAATATTATAATTTTTTTTATTATAGAACAACATGTTTCTGCTACGTCGAAGCCGAATCATGTTGTCTTGTAATAAAAAAATGTGGAATAATTTCTAAATAATCATTAATTTTATTTTGATGTGATAGAATTCCTAAACTATTTTCAAACGTACAATGACTGTTTTGAGATTCCAATCATTAAGTGGCAACTTACGTAGAGCTTTCACTGAAGTTCAGCAAAGGATAAGCTTTGTCGGACTGCTTTCATCGATCAAACACACTGGAGAGTATGACAATAACATATCATATGGTGTATATTTGTATCATTTTATGTTATCATTGCTTCCTCTTTAACATTATATTTGTGAAATGATTCCCATTTTCGTAAGAATATATTTATTTTTTCAGTGTTTTCTGCATTCACTTTGAGATCCATTATGAATAAAAAATATTTATTTATATACCTTGTTTTGACATGGATTACGGCGGGTATGGCCTTTATATAGAAGACTGCTACATCGCTGTCAAGAGACAACAACAACAACAACAACAACAATTAAAAATATCTCTCTGTGTTGGTATAATGGTATTGAATTCAAAATGGTCGATAAAAATACTGCGTCTGATACAATATTCATCGTTCTTCCGTATTTCATAATGTCGTTTTTCGTATGGAAATGTTACTTATATTAACCCGGTTCATCGCCATGTCCTCTCCATTAATTAGAGCATATTTTCCCCACAAACTGCCGCCACAAAGCTGTCAGTCGCAATAGTCCTTGCTTAATCCCATTTCAGCTCCACCGAGTAAATTCCGTGTAAAGTTCCCGACGGCCTTCCAGGACGACGCGAGCCTGGGACCATGAAAAAACTATAATTATAGTGTATGCGCTGCTGCAGTATCCGATGTATAATATCCACTAACCACAAAAACATTTGCCTCTGATCGACTGTAGTATGGAAGGCTTGTCTTTCATCTCAGCGTTCTTTACAAAGTAACTCCCCAGTATCTCCCTACACAGGCATCTGCTTTTGAAACTCATTATACGGCTGCATTGACTGTAAAGTTGAATTACCTAATGAACCCGATTGTAATATCAAAATACATAAGACTTTTGAATATTATCGATTTCATAAATATTTTTTCACCCCTTTAAAGTGAACACTCCATACCAGGGCTGGCGAACCTATGGCACGCGTGCCACAGGTGGCACGAGAGAC
Organism: Glossosoma conforme; assembly: GCA_022606575.1. NCBI lineage: Eukaryota > Metazoa > Arthropoda > Insecta > Trichoptera > Glossosomatidae > Glossosoma > Glossosoma conforme. The sequence goes on along the minus strand of JAGTXR010000421.1, from coordinate 54,623 downwards.
GATGTTGCGTGGCACGCGAATGAGGAGAAAAAATAAAAGTGTATTAGAAAAAATAAAAAAATATATAGAAATAGTATTAAAAAAATATTTAAAGAGTTTAAATATTTTTTTAAATAAGAAATTTAAATATTTATTATAAACCTAACCTAACCTAACCTTTTTTTTTTTTTTTTTTTTTTTTTCGGAGGGGAAATTCATCATGAACACACCAGGAATTCTACCTGGGTAGTGCCGGACTCCTACCGGCTAAAACCCCTCCTCTTCGGCTGCCACCCGGCTACTTGTTAAGTATTGCTCGTGAGTGGTGATATTTTCTTATCGCTTTCTGCGCTCCCTTTCTGATTCTTCTTTAGCGGTCATTACTTTTCGTGCAAAGTTGGTCCACGTCTTCCACAGATCTTGGCTTTTTGTGATTCCATCTCTAATTGTTGCTAGGCTAAGGGTTCCGCCGAGTTCAGCTTTAAGAACAGCTCGTTCTTCATCCCATGCTCCGCACGCTAGGATCGTGTGTTCTGCGTCATCTGTATTAGCGTCGCAGTGATGACACTTTGCCTGTTCTTCCTTCCCTATTCTTTGGAGATAGGTGCCAAAACAGCCGTGGCCTGTTAAGAGTTGCGTGGAGTGGTAGTCCAATTCGCCTTGTTTTTTATTTCACGATGCTCTTAGGTCCGGTATGAGTTTGTGTGTCCAGCGGCCTTTTTCTGATGCCTCCCAACGACTTTGCCATTCAGTCATGGTAGCTTCTTTGGCGTCGGCTCGATTTGTGCCCTTATACGTAGCTGCCCTTTCTTTGGCCAGTAGATCGATGGGTGGTATGCCAGTGATGGCGAGTATTGCGTCTTCACTCACCGTTCTGTAGGCCGCAGCTACCCTTATCGCACTTCTTCTTTGGACTCTTGCCAAGTTTAGCCTTGTGCGCTGGACTTTTGTGGCTTCTGTCCATACAGGGGCCCCATACAGGAGGATGGAGTGAACGACCTCGTTGTATAGTCTTCTGCGTCCATTTTTCGGCCCTCCGATGTTTGGCATCAGTCTTGCGAGCTGTTCTGCTGTTGACGCTGCCTTGGCCGCTGCAGCTTCTGTGTGCCTGGCGAAGTTGAGTTTGTCATCTATAATGACTCCTAGATATTTTATACTTCTTTTGAAGGCAACGTTGTGGCCGTCTATTGAGATTTGCGGTGGGTCTAATTTGCGACGTCGAGTGAATAGCACTGCCTCCGTTTTTTGTGCTGCCAGTTCGAGGCTGAAGTCAGCGAGCCAATCTGTGATGCCTGCCAGTGCTTGCATGGCAGCAGACCTAATTGTGCTGATTGATTTGGCGGTGACGAGCAAAGCCACATCGTCTGCAAAAGCCACTATCAGCGCTCCTATAGGTAGGGGCAGTTTCAGCAGGCTGTCATACATAATATTCCAGAGCGACGGGCCAAGTACTGAGCCCTGTGGGACTCCCGCCGTTATTTGCATCTCTCTGCTTTTGCCAGCGGTGCTGTACATGAGGGTTCTATTACTCAGGTAGTCGGATATGATCTTCGTGAGGTACGTTGGGGTGTTGTGATACTGAAATCTCTAGACACCATCAACACCCCAACCTAACCTAACCTAACCTAACCTAACCTAACCTAACCTAACCTTTTTTTTTTCTGGAGAGAATCTTCATAAGACACTCATCGAATCAGTATTCGATGAGTAGTGTCGGATTTTTACCGACTAAACTCTCCCCCTCTTCACTCCCCTTCCTCTGCCGGCGTTCGCTATAGAGTGAATTACTGCAGCAGAGGAAGCAATGGAGCTTGTTAGCCTTCGGCGTCTACGTCATTGTGCAGTCTTCTTTCCCTTTCTGCCTCTTCTTTCACTTTCATCACCTTTCTGGCAAATACAGCTAGAGCGTTTCGCGTAATGTCGTTCTTTACGGCGCACTCAATTATTTGTTGTTCCTGTATTTTTGCCGATGTGACCAGCTCAGCTCTCTCCGCTGTCCATGCAGGGCAGGTTAGCAGTGTATGCTGAGCGTCGTCACTTGCAGATGTACAGTGATGGCATCTTGGGCTTTCTTCTTTTTTTATTCGATGGAGATAAGTCCCAAAGCAGCCGTGTCCCGTGAGCAGTTGTGTGGTGTGGAAGTCCGGAGATGGGGACTTCTTTTCAGTCCATATCACAATGCTTGGGATGAGTTGATACGTCCAACGGCCTTTGGTTTCCTTATCCCATTTTTCTGCCATTTTTCCATCAGTTCATCGTGAGCCTTTTTTCGTGCTTCTCCTCGCTTATTTTTGTCGCACTTGTAGATGATTTCCCTCTCTTGCGCTAGCAGGTCGATTGGTGGGGTTCCCGCGATTACCAGTGTGGCACATTCAGATACAGTGGAGTAGGCTGATATTATTCTGAGTGCACTTCTTCTCTGGACTGATGCCAGGAAGTTTCGTGTTCTGTCCACCTGCATGCTGCTGGCCCACACTGGTGCGCCATACAGTAGGATTGACTGTACCACGCTATTCAGCAGTTTCCTGCGAATTGGCTTAGGGCCTCCGACATTTGGCATCAGGCGTCCGAGGGACTTGCCAACTGCTTCAGCTTTGACTCCTATTGCCTTAGCGTGCTCTCTGTAATTAAGCTTATCGTCAATAAGGACCCCAAGGTAGCGTATTGTTCTCTTTAAGGCCACCTCATGGCCTGCGACATTAACTCTTGGCGCGGTATATTTTCTTTTCCTTGTAAAAAATATCGCCTCAGTTTTGTGTGCAGCGAGTTCGAGGCCTGCTTCCATGATCCATTTGTGTGTTTTCCGTAGAGTTTCGCTCGCCAGCATCTCCATTTCTCGTGTCGTTTTAGCAACAATTATGATTCCGACGTCGTCTGCAAAACCCACTATCGTCGCTCCTTCCGGGAGGTCCAGCTTCAGCAGTCCATCATACATGATGTTCCACAGCGTTGGGCCAAGAACCGATCCCTGTGGAACTCCTGATGTAATTTTACGTTCACCAGCATCCGTCACTAATATTCTGTCGTGGAGATAACTTTCAACGATTCGAAGCAAGTAGTCGGGAACATCTTTTAATTTTCTGAGTGCTTCCTTTATTCGGTCCCATCTTGCCGAGTTGAAGGCATTTCGAATGTCTAGAGTTATCAGTATTGCCTTCTTACTGGCTTTGACAGATCGTTCAGGGGAACCTAACCTAACCTAAACTAACCTAACCTTACCTTACCTATTGATAATTTCCATTAATTTATTATCTACTGCCAATTTATTATTTTTACAGATCTTTTTTGTGTGGTTATTACTGATTATTTCTGAAACAATTCCTGCCCATTAATTGAATTAATTACTGACAAAATAATAAGCTGCCTTTTTTATGTATGACACGACACTTCAGACTAAACTTCTCTTCCTGAAAAGAATCCGGCTTATAGCCGATAATAATATTAATCAAATACGATTACACTAAATAACTTCTTAGGTTTTCACGGCCAGATTTGATGTCGTGGCTTTTGGGTTGAGCCGTGTGTGGTGAACTTTTTTCAACCAATATTTCGACCACCATTGCAGGGGTCTTCTTCAGAATTAATAATTTATTTAGTTTTGAGTTGGTTTATTCAGATTATATATTTCTTTTATGAGCGTTATTGATAAAGTTCACCACACAAGGCTCAACCCAAAAGCCACAACATACGATAACACTATTTAACAAAGATATAAAATGTGTACAAACAGTTACATAATAATCGACCAACTAACATAATGTTATTGATTAAAATGGTTTTTTAAACACTTTCTATTTTAAGCATTAGCTAGAAACCCACCACCCTCTGTTCGCCGTCAAGTTCAGAAACAACATCAAGAAACGAAGATGAACCTAGTTGGGACACATATTATACTTCAGATGCCGCAGTAGAGCATCAACTACGGCTGCCTTTTCTTTAAGCCACTGCACTCCCGCCATCCTGGATAGCCGTCCATTGCGGGGGCGGTCATGGTGATGATAATTATGACGCTCTCTTGATGCTGCTTTTGTATTAATAAAATATATAATAATATCTAATCGCACATGCAATTGCTCAAAGCATCTTAGTATATATACAAGTATGTATGTATATAAAGCAATTCAAAATTGTTCCAGATTATTTTAGAAATATAATGTTACTCTAACCTAAAAGGCAACTGTCGCTTATGCTCTTCTACGGTATCCGGAGAATATATGTCACCAAGGTAAATGTTCGCCTTCTGCCCCACTTTGGTATAGGGAGACTATAAAAAACTTTTTATACTCTCTCACCACGTCATTCCTCCGCCATTATACCGCTGCATCGGCTTTTGGAGATAATTAAAATCATTCTGTTTTAGTATCGTTTTTATAATATATTTAATAAAACATATTTAATACATAATGCATGCGCATATAAAAATGGATGCAAAAAAGGAGCCCCCTAACCTAAGCTAACCTAACTTATTTCGTTAACGAGATATATGGATCTCTGGACGATCACTAGACAAATCCTTAGGTAAGGTAAGCGAGACAACCAGTGCACCAGCTGTCCCGTGCATCAAATGCCCCATGCACCACTAGTCCAGTGTGCCCCACGTCGTTACCGATGAGTCGTTAAACGAATTGTCTGGGAACGATAGGTCGTGACACCCTCCTAAGCACTGCACATATTGCTTTATATTGAATCAATCACCTTAAAATTGAAGATACATGTATAATAAGTAATGAATTATGAACCACTTTTTAGCTAAAATTCAGCGAGTTTCATTGAATAAATACAATAAAGGCAACTAGGCATTTTTGAACACGGTGGTAAATAAATACAAAAGTTAATATTCGTGCGGTTAGGAGCAATGATATGGTTGAGGTGTAAACTGGCGCTTGACAAAGCAGCATACTTGCTCCGTTTCTCTGCACCCTTGTTCAGGACTTCATCCTCCGCAAGTCAACAGCACCAGATGGAGGAATGGCTGTGAACGACTCTCTCAATGTCTGCTACCTGGAAAACGCTGATGACGTTGTTATCATGGAGCACTCCACTACAGATCTGTAGAGCTTTATCGACACGTTACAGACTAAATCCCTAACTTATCGACTACCCTACTGACTTGACGTGAAAGAAATATGTAAGTGAACCAGCGCTGTGTATAGAACAGAACAAAAGTGCAAGGTTAATGGTTCGAATCCCAGCGTCTGTAGTTTTTTTTCCTCTGACATCGACATGAAAGAATTGACATTAAATATGAAATTACATGTAGATTTGTATGCGTATATCATTTTTCTAAAAAATATTGGCATACATTTTCAATTGAGTGTTGGAATATTGAAATATTATATTATATTATATAAATTCTAAGAGATTGAAAAAAACAGTTTAGCGGTCTAAATCGATTAATACCAACCCCCATATCTAACGGCTTACAATCTCCCACCATCTACATATCAAGGTATTTACATTTATTAGTTCCAAAGCGATTAAACTTAATATGAAAATCCGCTTTTTTGAGATTTTTTAAGCAATACCCCGAGAAACGCATCTCACGCATACATACAAGAGAATTGACTTTGTTCCGGAACCGAGGTCGCGGTCTTTTAATATATACTATAGCGACATCTATCATACGATGATAACAATGACATAAATACTAGTTTCAACGTGAGTCGGTCCGGGCATAGTAATAGCCGAGTCGGCTGAGCGGTATGAATACCTAGGCATAGTTGGTTTCCAAGGTCCGCGGTTCGCATCCCGCTTCTGCCGTTATTTTTGTATTTGGATTGACGCGTTGAAAAAATAATTTTATGTATAGTATATGTATATTTAATTATTAATAATATTTACTGTAATTTGTGGAACTGTATATTATTATCATATTTTTTAAGACCACATGCAACCTGGACTGCAACTGTAAACAAGGATCTGAAAACTCTGTGTTCATATATTGAAATTATACCCCTTGGCTGGTATCGCACCACCAAACGTAAGATGCAAAGTCTTATGCGCCGAAGAAATGCGTAAGGCAATCAACCAACCGTCTCACTGCTTGTACAACCAGATACCATCAACACCCAGACTGAAGTCGCGAAGCAGATTTCTGAGATCCACACAACCTCTCACATCCGGCCCTGAAAATGAGAGACTTCAGCTCTGGCAACAAATCGCATCAGAAGATTTCATTACTCCAAAGGTAGGCTTCCCGACTGTAAGAACCTTGACCTGGAAATTCCTGAACAAATTAAGAACCGGAGTTAGTAGAACAAAGGACTACCTCGAGCGGGGAATACTTCAGCAGGGAGAGTCACTGTTTTGCGACTGAGGAGACCTAAAGACTGCCTGACACCTAAGATCCTGACCCATGTGCCCAACAAGCTGCACATCCCAAGACTTAATGCCGGGCAACACACGGGCTATCGATGTTGCCAGATATTGGGCAGAGATAATTTGACGACACACTTGACAACATTAAAATTTATGAAGAAAAGAAACAGCTAATTATGGAATCAATTGTGCAGAATTTTGATAGAAAAATAAACCCCACCACTGCAATCGCCCGAGTCACCAATGGATAAATTATGAAAAACTACTTAAATTAAAAATATTTTTATTTTATTTAATGAATATGTTTCCAAATGCCATTCATCGAAAGTAACCCCGTCGAGAACTGATTACTATAACTACATGATTGAATGCATTAAAAGTTTGTTTTTTGTTTAGATCCATTTTTGATGCCAAAAATAATCAAATCTTGATAATTAAATGAAGCGTAAGTTGTATGGAAACAGTATAAACTATTTAGCATGCAGAGCCGCCGCCCCAAGGCTCTGTCAGCTGCCTCGCTCCTCGCCTCGCCCCATGTCGGCGGTCATAGCTCAATGGTAAAGCGTTTGCTTTGCAAGTCAAAGGTCGTGGGTTCGATACCCGACAGGATTAAAGAAAAAAAAAGGATTTATAATTGATTTTTGAGCTCTAAAATACCCCGGTTGGTGTGAATTTGATCCACCACCCGTAAAATGTCAGTCATAGCCTATTCATTTAAATTGGTGGTAGACGAAAGTCGTCCCGTGAAGACCACCCATTCATAGTAAATTCCTGTAATAATAAAGGATGTTGCGTGAATCTCGGGCTGTAGTCTAGACGTTGGCGGATCAACACTCCACATGCAGCGTTTAGGCATATACACCATGGTAAGCGTCATAGAATTTCACAGATGAGACTTCAGAATTATTGTCACCATCTGTCGGTATTCTACTGTATGTGTTTACATAAAAATAAAAAATAAAATGTCAGCTCGGTCATTGGACGTTTTCTTTGTATCAGAATCCCTTGTGCTTCGATGTCACTAGCTGACGCCGTCATTTCCCAGAACACAATTTGTCAAAAGAAATACAACAATGGTTCGAATTAATATTTTTATTTATATTGGCATAACTGTCACTGACAATTGTGGCAAATTACACTTCAAAATATTCATCAGTGTTTGAGGTTCCCGTCCATTTGTAAAAAGCTAAAACTGGGTTTTCGTTTTTTATAAAATTAAATGTTGTAAATTCAAGACCATATTAATTTTTGTATAGATTTGATCAGAGATGGCGTTGTATGCAAAACGATAATGCATACAATATAATAGATATATAATAGAGATATTACACTCTCTACTGGCAATACATGTTAAGGAACCTTTTGTCTTGATCCCAAAACGATAATGCATACAATATAATAGATATATAATAGAGATATTACACTCTCTACTGGCAATACATGTTAAGGAACCTTTTGTCTTGATCCCAAAACGATAATGCATACAATATAATAGATATATAATAGAGATATTACACTCTCTACTGGCAATACATGTTAAGGAACCTTTTGTCTTGATCCCAAAACGATAATGCATACAATATAATAGATATATAATAGAGATATTACACTCTCTACTGGCAATACATGTTAAGGAACCTTTTGTCTTGATCCCAAAAGACCGGCAGTCATAGCTCAATGGTAAAACGTTTGCTTTGTAAACCAAAGGTCGTGGGTTCGATCCCCGACGGAGATTAAAATAAAAAGGATTTGTAATTGATTTATGAGCTCTAAAATACCCCCGGTTGGTGTGAATTTGATCCATCACCCGTGAAATGTCAGTTATAGCCTATCAATTAAAATTGGTGGTAGACGAAAGTCGTCCCGTGAAGACCAGTGTCATAATCACTCAAACTATCACTATACATGTACATCAAACAAAGTCATCTTCACTTTCACTACATTCGAATTTTTTATCCATTTTAATGCGTACTTTTAACACCGTATGAAAATGCGCAGTTACGGTGTTTTACAACCAGAACACACCCAAATGCTAGCAAGGAGCTTGAGCAACTGGCGGGACACAATTATACCTGCGGTAGGACGTATCTCAGCTTTTATTATCTTATATTAAAAATAAACGTTATGTTAAATAACTTCTTACGTTTTCACGGCCAGATTTGATACTGCGGCTTTTGGGTTTAGCCGTGTGTGGCGAATTACTCCTTTCCAATATTTCGACCGCCATTGCAGGGGTCTTCTTCAGGGCTGTAATGTACCAGCCTACATACTCACAAACCTGTACAGACAAGCAAGGACAACCACAGTCCGACGTGACGTTCGTGGAGGTAAGCTCCATAGAACATACTCACTATGACAATCGTGGAGGTACGCCTCTTGGAACATACCCATCGTACACGATTCTCTGACATGACGCTCGTGGAGGTGCGTTAGGCTGACGGCTGAGCTATACCCGAGTTACTGGGGAATTTACCATGTCAACATATTGTCGCCATTCCAGTGCAAAAGGTTAAAAATTTCATAAAATATTCAGAAAACTAGACTTTAACAAAATATTTGGGACTGGAAAATGGAAAATTTGAAAAATTTGAGAAGACTTTAGTGAGTAAATAAATAATGTTTTGGTAATAAATGATACAACTCTTGTGTGCAGTTGGAATATATTATATTTTCATAAAAATAACAATAAAAAAAAAAAACATAATTAAAAAATAATAGATATAATAATAAGTACATTAATTGATGATATTGGAATTATCAGAGGAATTATTAATTACAAAGTAAATATTAATTAATAATTTGAATAAAACATTACGAAAAAATATTTTTTAACATTACACAAGTGGTTGATATAATAAATAAATTTGTAAGTAATTAAATATACACATACTATAATGCAACAAATTCTTTTTAAACGCATCAATTCGTTCAGAAAAAATATCGGCAGAGGCGGGATGCGAACCAGCGAACTTTGGAACCAACTATTTGTTCAAGTTCAATGCCCTTGACCACATGACCATCGACTGCCCGAATCGATGCGTCGAAAATCTTGCATTTATAGCATTGTTACTAATGTTACCATCGTATAACGATATATGTCTCTATAGTATTTATTCAGAGTGTGTATATATTATAGTATGTGTATATTTAATTACTTATAATATTGTAATATAGTCAATGATCTATAAAAGTAGATTAGAATATTGAAATAAGTAATTAAAAAAGAAAACCATAAAATAAATTTGGTTTATTTGCAACAAAATTATTAAACTAATAGAATACTGAGAAAAAAATATAACTAAAGATTATTCTTCTTGTGGCGTATCCCCACTACAGCGGAAGCATATGGTCTCCATAAAAATTGACACCATTCAATGTATTTAGCTTCCATGACCAAAACTCCCCCCGAGTCATCTCTGCACCCACAGTTTCACCGAGTAACTATAATTTAGTTCCGGATGACTCTAGGACATGAGCTAAGGGCCTTGCAGAGAAGATTGCTGTAGTATTAGAGGGCATTTGTTTATCAGCTTTTTAAATAATGGGGGGATTAGCCCAACCCTACGCAAGCATTTTTTTTCATCATTTTGAATATATTTTTTTAAATTCTGTAAATTTATGTCGTATTTGAAAAAGGTTTATGTGGAGACTGGGTCGGTGAACAATGAAGCGAGCAGTTCCGGTTCCGCCAGATCTCTCTTGGAGCTCTGAGCAATCTCCTGGATCTTGTGTCTGTGCACGTGCGGGAGTTGATGGCTGCAAAAGAAAACGAGTTATGTCAATGTATCATGATAAGCCGTGACATCAGCTGGATATATCCAGGTCTTTGACTAGGGACATTAAGAAGGAACTGTGCTCCTGCCTATACAGACAATGCAACCCGACCTGACACACCTACGTGAAAATATAATAGAAAACCTTGCATCTAAATGGCTTGTCAAAATATTTACTGCATTATGGTATTTTGAAATTCTGTCAGATGGATTCCAGAATTTTACAGTAAGAAAAAAACAACTCAATGGTTTAAGCGTTTGCTTGGCAACCCAAAGGTCATGGGTTCGATCAGCAACGGGGTTTTTTTTTTTAATCGATTTCTGAGCTCTAAAATACCCTTGGTTGGTGAGAATTTGATTCCTCACCCGTGAAATGCCAGTCATAACCTATTAATCTAAATTGGTGATAGACGAAAGTCATCCCGTGAAGACCACACCCATTCACAGTAAATTCCTGTAATAATAAAGATGATATGTGAATGTCGGACTGTAGTCTATATATATATATAATCGTGTCGGAAACAACAGGGTCAGATCCTGTCTGCCCAGAAGTGGGCGACGTCGATGGCGTTACTTCTGGCCATCATCAGGTCTTCCTGGGTGCAGCCACTCGGGCACAGCGCACACTCCAGAAGGTCTGACAGGGTCTGCTCCACGCCGCAGTCACATTCAGTCGGTCCGCTGTAAAACTGCCAGGCCCTCATTTGTGTCCTCGTCTTGCATACTCCGGTCCGAAGTCTGTTAAGGGACCTCCATATATTCCACCCTTGGTCATGTCCAGGGGTTAGGTCTCTTTCGGGGCAATCCAAGTATTCCCTCAGCTGCGCTTTCTCCACATGTTCAGCCGCAGGGTGGCCTCAGGTATCTCCAGTTCCGTTGTCGACTGTAGGAAACTTCTTCTGATTTGAGCCGTGTAGTTATCTTTGGTACCCAAACATAGGGTGGAGTGCGTCGTGGGTTGCTTTGGTGAGTTCCTTCTGGTAGTAACTTCTCGCCGTATGTTTGGTGGGGCAATGCCCGAGAGTTGATATAGCTTTGATATTGGGGTAGGTTTTAGGCACCCCGTAACCACCCGGCACGTTTCATTCAGAGCAATATCCACTTTCTTGGTATGGGCAGACCTCGCCCATACTGGCGCAGCATACTCGCCAGCAGAGAAACAGAGAGCTAGAGCACTTGTGCGGATCAGGTTTGGTTGGGCTCCCCACTTCGTACCTGCCACTTTTCGGAGTAGGTTGTTTCTGGTGGACACCTTTTGCTTAACAGACTGACAGTGTTTCTGATAAGTGAGGGTCCTATCCAGCTTGACCCCTAGGTATTTAGGTGTGTCGCAGTGCTCTAACACCAAGTCTATGATGTTGGCAAATCAATACTCCACATGCAGCGCTTACCATATTTAACATGGTAGGCAGCATAGACTCCACAGATGAGACTTCAGCATCACTATCACCATCTGTCGTTATTCTCGTGTATGTGTTTACATCTCCATTTTTAGGGAAAATTAAAATTCCAAGATAAAAGTGAAATGTTCGGCTTCACAAAACTTAAAATACTTCATTCACTGCAATGGTATTGTCCTCATGAACACTTAGGATATTTAAATGATTGATTAAATAAGCAAACTGCAAATGTGAACTATGAAAGTCAGATATTATGGGTATAATTGACAAATCCCCTATCTACTACAATAAAGAATAGAACAGCCATAAAATTTCATGAACTATTATGATGTTCTTAAATACTTGCTATTTTGATGTTAACAAAAGCAGTACTCACCATAGACAAATAATGAAAAAAAAAACAAATCAACGATTGCCAAGTAAATTAATCGATAGATTTTTAAATTTAAGAAGAATTGATCAATGATTATAAACATTAGAACTTTTGTTGACACGATAACCATCTTCCCGATATCCTGAAAAGTTATGATTACTATTTTAATAATAAACCAAGTCATTACTTTTGAATTATTTAAATAAGTGTCTTTTGATGAAGACTAAAGATAGAATCAATGGATTTTTGCGTAGAATGTTACGCAAAAATGAAATAAATGAGGTAAACATTTTGCTTCTCTGGCTATATTTTTGGAAAAAACTCAAGTAGTCTTTAGTATTTTTTTAAATTTTTTTTTTATGTAAACATACAGGAGAATACCGACAGATGGTGATAGTAATTCTGGAGTCTCATCTGTGGAATTCTATGACGCTTACCAAGATGTATATGGCTAAACGCTGCATGTGGAGTGTTGATCTGCCAACATCATAGACTACAGCCCGAGATTCACGCATCATCCTTTATTATTACAGGAATTTACTATGAATGGGTGGTCTTCACGGGACGACTTTCGTCTACCACCAATTTTAATTAATTGGCTATGACTGACATTTTACGGGCTCAGATTATAAATCCTTTTTTTTTAATCTCCGTCGGGGATCGAACCCACGACCTTTGGCTTGTAAAGCAAACGATTTGACCATTGAGCTATGACCGCCGGCAAAAGTAGCACGTGCTTGTGTTTGTAACTTACCGCGGGTGGCAAGTGTGGTAGCATCGCTGACAGGCAGAGGGCCGGCAGCTCGGCTTGCACTCCCACAGCCAGCAGAGCCGTCTGGCTCAGATCCCCGTATGTTTAGTTCCTGGAAATGACAACATGCAATTTTTATTATCCATGAATAAGTAAGACATGAATTGAAGGGCTCTTTTGGTTTATGCATTTGAAACATGATCTAATAGGAACATTGAACTTTTTGAAACACTACAAGATCATGTAGTAAGTAAGTAATCATGTTCATATAACTTTTTGCTATCACTGGAACCGGATTTGGTAGAACAAAGGACAACCTCGAGCGGTGGGGAATGCTTCGGCGGGGAGAGTCACTGTTCTGCAAATGTGGAGACCTACAGACCGCCTCACACCTGATTCTGCCCCACGTGCCCAACTATCTGCACATCCCAAGACCTAATGCTGGGCCATAGATGTTGCCAGATATTTGGCGGAAACAATTTGACATCCCCGACACGAAGAAGAAGTTGTTCATATAAGACATTAATATTTATCCATAATTTGTGCCTATAGTAATGATTTCATATATTAAATGTCAATCCGATATCTAAGTTGCAGAGTTCCAGAGATCTTTCAAAGAAAGTGAAAAATGATGAAAAAGGAGAATAGTTGTGTGGACTATGTGGTGTGCAGAATAAGAGCAAAGGTTGCAAGGCTCGTGGTTTGAATCCCGCGTCTGCCGATATTTTTTCTGAATGAATTGATGCGTATAAAATTTGATGTATAATTGTATCATCATCATCAGCCTGTGTCCGTCCACTGTTGAACGTAGGCCTCCCGCATGAGTCTCCATCCTCTTGGATCCTCCGCCTTCCGCATCCAGGTCACTCCCGCTATTCTTCTTATATCGTCAGTCCATCTTGCAGGGGGTCGGCGAATGCTTCGTTTGCCAGTTCTTGGGCGCCATTCCACTACTTTTCTTCCCCATCGACCGTCGTCTCTTGGACAGATATGTCCTGCCCATTGCCACTTGAGTGTGCCTATTCATTGGGTAGCATCCACTACTTGAGTTCTTCTGCGATTTGCAGAAGAATGTGGAATCTGACAGCAAGTCTTACCCATAAAATAAAAGTCACCCAGCGTGCTATGGAGAGATCCATGAGAGGAGTGTCGCTAAAAGATAGAATAATTGTATGTATGTATTTAATTACTTATAATTATGTAGTTTCTCCAAATAAGTAACCTTAATTTTATCAAAAATTACAAGATTCTTTATTTGGAATTATTTTTTATTGTGGTAACAAAATCTGAAGGTATATTAATAAGACTATTCTTCTCTATTCCTACCATTATTTACAATGTTCGCTCATATATTTAGTGAGATAATTTATCTTCTTCTCAGATTTTTTTGCCCATGATCAACCCATTCACTGCGTATGACGTCTATACCGGTCATGAGCTTTACATGGAATTTGAAGCATTATATTGCAGCATTATTCTACTGTTGCAATGTTCAAATTTCACTTACTATATAACTAAATGTAAAATAAATTGGGCATATATTAAATGCCCACAAATCGATGAACGAATCCACCAAAAAGGCACCGCTTCCGTTTAAAAGATTTTTTTTTACCACTGTCAAATGGACCCTGCAAATTTCCGTTTCACAGTTCTATAAACTCAGATTGTTCATGTCTTGTCCCAGAACACTTGTATCCCACATGTATAGGTCCACATGGAAACATAGATGGTTCATGGAAGCCTCCAGGGCAAGAGCCCGCAAACTTGCATGTTGTAGTATCTGCCGTTGTAGTATCAGATAAATATTTGGGTGTTCAATGATCAGAGTTGAGATCTTACTCTGTATCCTTTTCTGTACTATAATTTTAGTAGCTATAGTTTTTTGGATCTAATTTCTGCTGAAAATGAATCCGTAATCTAAGAAACACATGATCAAATAGACTTTAGACAGACTCGGGCATGATGTGGATGTTTGGTTAAAAATGGACAGTTACAATTTGATATATTTATTACATGTCAGGATTTCTTGGAAGTTGTTTGATGGAAAGGTACTGCAGATGGTGGGGCACCACCAGCAGTGACAGCAGTATGGAGATGGAAGCTTTCCTTAGCTCTTTCTTTTCCACGTTGCCGCAGTTCAGCTTTAACCCTTCTCTGGCAAAACCTTGTCCAAAGCCTCCAGGAAGTCAGGCACCAATATGTATACACCATCTGGGTCCAATCTGAATTTAACGTAACATAGTTGAAGGCAAAAACCAATGTGATTTGATTAGTAAGATTTGAATCGTTTGTTAATAAAAAAATAAAAAATCACTGGTCTATCCAACTTATGACTGGGCACAACGCTTTTAATGACAGATTATACTCATTTAATTTAGTTTCAAACCCTAGTTGCCTCTGTGGTGCCCCCTTCCAGACCTCAGAGCACATTCTTTGGGACTGTCAGTTCCTCTTGTAAGAAAGAGGAGTCTTTTTCGATGCAGTTCGAGGGAATCGCCTCGGCCCTACCAGGCATGCAAACTTTGTGGCCACTAAAAAAAAATCCACGCATTTACCATTTTCGCTCGTATTTATGGTTTGAGAATCTATCTTCCATCTCCTTTTCCATCCATCTTTACAACCCGTGAATGCGATTCTAATCTCTTTCACGGATTCTTTCTTTTTAGCACTTTTGTGAAGTGGCCACAATTGTTCAGAGAGCACTCCCACTGGACTTATCAGTTGCTAACTGATCATAATCTGAATGAGCGCATCATCAAAGAGACTCAACTATCCTCCGGTGTGATGCGGGTGTGAGGGGGGTTAAGTCCAGTCCAGTAATCATAAAAATGATGTAAGAGTGACTGTTGTTAATGCTTTTTTAAGACAAACATCTCCTAGTTGGAACATATCTGATACATATCTAGAAAACATTCTCCAACAATGTTCCCAGAAAGTAATATAACGAAATACAACTTACGCTGTGCTGACGGCTGAGCAAAAGTCCCGATGAGGGCCGCTTAGAAGAGCCAACCACCACAGAGATGGAGGACGGAGTTGACTCTTGGGCGCATGGAGCCAATGGGGGGCGCTCCACGGTGACAGCTGCATAACACATCACTTCATCAATAACAGCGTTATTTAAAAAACATTAAAATTACACTATTTCTTGCCTATGCATGGTTAAAATGTTTTAAAATTGATCACCTATTACTATAATAAGCTCTAATAGATAAACACCTTAAGCAGGTATTTAAAAGTGTGATTTTAAGTTTCAAACTCAAGTTTTAATATTTTCTAGAGTAAGTACACGGTAAAAAGAACATTTATTAATTAAAAATATAATATTTATGCACATTTTTTTTTATCAACAAATACATTGACTGTAAAAGTTATGTCGTCTAAATCATTATTCATTTTAATACTGGCAACACTGATGCTACTACAGCTGTCAGATTATATCAAACACTGCAAGCTTTGTAACAGAAAAAGGGCTGATGGTTAAAGTATTTTATAATGTGTAAGTAATCAACTTAAAATCACACCAGAAGAACTCAAGTAGTGGATGCTACCCAGCGAATAGGCACACTCATGTGGCAATGGGCAGGACATATCTGTCGAAGAGACAACGGTCGATGGGGAAGAAAAGTATTGGAATGGCGCCCAAGAACTGGAAAATGAAGCATTGGCCGACCCCCTACAAGATGGAGTGACAATATAAGAAGAATAGCGGGAGTGACCTGGATGCGGAAGGCGGAGAATCGAAGAGGATGGAGACTCATGCGGGAGGCCTACGTTCAACAGTGGACGGACACAGGCTGATGATGAAGTAATCAAATTAAGGTCTTATAATACTTTGGTGTGCGTAATAAATATTCACTTAATTTGTGCTCGATTTTCTTGACATTCCAATATGTTTATTTTAATAAATTGATACTTAGATATAAATTTGCATCAAATTTCTCTCATCAATTTCTGGAGAAAAAGAAACGGCAGACGCTGGGATTCTGGGAATCACGAAATATGTACCTCAGTTCTGTTCTATGCACAGCGCAATCGACCACGACCATTCTTTGCCTGAATCGAGTGGAGTGATTTTACACATTTATATTATTGATACATTTGTATTATAACTGAAGTGGCTTTGCTATAAATTGAGCGAATGCATCGTCCGCCCAGCGTTGCCATTTCTTTTTCTCTACAAATTGATAAGAGAAATTTGATGTAGATTTGTATGTAAGTATCAATTTATTAAGATATTGGTATAAATTAATTATCTATGAAGGATTAGAGTATTGAAAAATATTCTAATAAAATTAGAATAATCTGAATAATATGTCTATTTTGTCTATGGAGCTATAAAAAACTATTTAACCTAAGTTCTATACATGCCCATTAAATCTAAGCTCTATAAATGCCCCTTGTAGAGTTGAGCCACCCCTTAACCTGTTGGCATCGGTACCCGATATATGCCGTGTAAGATTCCCCTACCGTTGACATCGTTAGATGTGATATATCGTTTTGCTACTTTCTTAGAATAGTTTTTTCTGCATCATCTGATAGCTAAAGGATACAAGAACCAATGTGATATATGAAAATAGACCAGATAAGTACATTTATGCTTCAAATACTAGTTTTATAATTGACGGTATAATTTGTATTCCACCGAGTCGTAATGAAAGGGTTGAGGACCAAAAAAATTTGTCAAGACAGACCTCAGGAGCATCAAACTTATCATCCAATCTCCTTAAAAAAACCTGATCATTGAACACCCAAATATTTCTCTGTTACTAAAGCCGCAGTGTATGCAAGTTTGCGGGCTCTTGCTCTGGAGGCTTCCGGGAACCATACATGTTCCAATGTGAACCTCCAGCTATACAGGAGTTCTGCGACAAGGTATAGAAAATCTGAGCTTACAGAACTATATAAATGACAATTTGCGGTGACCATATGCTCTAAATATGGAGCGGATATGGTAACAGAGCCATTAAAGTGTCCATCCTTCTATACAAATACTGCACTCACCGGCCGACTGTTGGTTATCCTATGAGAGGAGCCCGCGGCAAGCCTTCACACAAAACATATCTTCATTAACAAGCATTCAAATTTGCGTTAAATAATTGAGTGGAGTTGGAGAATGGAGTGTCTTCATGTCACTTAGTATGACATTGTTGAACGAATGGAAAATTATAGGTTAGTTTGAAACATCTTAAGCTGAGCTATCTACGGTGTCGCTATAACGTTTTCATTTTGGTACACCTGTATTTAAATATATAAATCACAAAATGTGTTTATATATTATAAAAGATTGATAACTATATGACATGCCAAATCTTTACAATTATTCATTTAAAATAACAGTAAATAACTATGTTTTGAATACTGTTTAGAATGTGTATTTAAATATCTTACGATATATGCTTTACTAATAAGGAGATTTCTTTTAGTTTTCGACACATATTTTTAATGCATTTTTCTCATGTGTTTTTTTTTCAATTGGCATATATCATCAAGCAAAAATAATTGTTTGATCATTGTAAAAAAAAATGTATTGAATTATCTATTACTTAAACCTAACTTTGAAAAAGAAAAAAACAGTTAGAAAAACACAATGAAAAACAAAATAATTACTACTTGAACAACTCGAGTAAAAAAATAAATATTTTTGTTACTTATGTATGAAACTTAATATTTACAATTGTGAGTTAATTTTAATAAAAAACTAAGAGTAACAAATTAAAATCCTTCTTGAAAATAAACCTGCATTGTTTTTAAACGTAATTAAATAATATGAAATAAAACAACATATATTTAAAAACAAAATAACGTTAAATAAAAATAAGCATACATTATAATTTGGATCTTACTAAACCCGACGGTACGCTTTGTATCTAAGCGGTCACCTATTAGAGAACTATCAACATTTAAAGTTGCTTTACTTCGATTATCGGACGAGAACCTTTAACTAAAATGATTGTTAATGAACTGTACATTTACTTTAATAGTACGTGAGAAGAAAAAATATTACATGCTTTAAAATTACTCAAGTCAATATTAAATGATAAGTATTTATTTATTCTCTTAGTTATAACATTACTTACCTTTAATTCCAGGCACACTAATGGCTCACAAATACATCACTGTTTACTCCACAGAGAAGAAAACTTGACTAATTCAATAAGTTTGAAGAAAAATACATATTTATGTAAGATAATTGTAATTATTGTTGTGATTCTAATCATTTTACAGCATTAAATTTTACAAATAAAATAAAATATTTAAATTAAGAATATTTATGTATTCATCAGTAATTAATAATCTTAAAATTAAAAAAGTTTTGATTCACAATTTATTTTAAAAGATTACATGTTTTGGCCTCCCTGGAGATCATCTTCAATAAAGTTAGTAGAGATGTTAATTTTTTAATAAAAAAGAATTAAAATTATAATTATGCTGTTTCACCAAGTATTGTCAGTTAGAGTTAATTTTAACCTGGTAATGGATTTAAAAATAAAGTATATGACACATACATAGGTCACCAGTAATATGCATGCCTGTATATGTAATAAGATGGCAGGAATTGTTTTGACCTACAAATCACCGAGATGAAGATGCAGATGCAGACACAAGCCCAGCCGATTACATTATGTGAAGTCATTATCAAATGCCAAAGTAACGACAATTTCTCTGAAATATTTTCAATTAGAGTTTACATCAATACAATATCGATACATACTATATATTTATTTATGCTGTAACATTTAAAATAATAATAAAAAAAAACAAAAATGACAATTCATAACATTGGCAGTTGATTGATTATATTATTATGTAAAGATTTTTATAAAATATATCATTCCCAAATGTCACCAGTGCCATTCGAATATACATATGATGAGAATATGCTTCAAGTACAACATTATAATACATTGAACAATTAATAATCCTTATAGCAGGCCTGGGTAAACTACGGCTCGCTAACCCATTCCATGAAGCCGACAAATGTTTTATGAAGATATAATACTTTGGTGGCTGGATGGTTTTTTTGTTTTGAAAAACTTTTCTGGGATCAAAATTTTATTTCTGGCCCACAAAGTTTCCCTAGACCGACCTCGGCGATATATCAGCGCACCTATATTATGCTAATAGGAATCATTGCACCCGTGTTGTTGGTATGAATATGATAGTATTCATTTCATTATTTATGGAAACATCATCCAACCAAGAATGTTCAGTACACTACTGGATATAAAATAAATTAAATTATGTATATATCATTTAAAATTCAAGATTTTAAGCATTATGAACAGTGATCTTTGGTATAATTCTCAAATTTTTTGCCAGATTCAATCCCAAATGACTATTTTATTAACTGACGAGGCACCTAATAAGAACCATCTCAGAGAGGCGAGCCCGATAGATCGGTCACATCTTGCGCCACGATAGTCTTCACCACCACATCGTGGAAGGGATGGTTGAGGGTAGAAACTGCAGGCAAGACGGGAGTATTTGCAGTAAGTGTTCGAGGACATGAGTTGTAGCTCTTATACTGAGCTAGAGGGTCGCAGAGGATGGAGAAGAGTGGAGATCTAGATGCAAGATTTTGTTGCTGCAAGCCGTCCACCGGATTGATACTACGAAGAAGATAACTGACGAAATAGCTGGATGAAAAGTGATGTGGCTAAATAATAAAATCATTACTCAAATAAATGCCCATCTCGAGGATCTTGACAAATCCTATTATTACTCTATGGGGGAAATAAAAAATTAGAGCAAGGTTTGGCATTGAGGATTGAGCTTAAAATACAGTTTATTGCAAAACAAAAGGGTTTTTTTGCTAAAAAAACAATCTTTCATTTTAAAATTCAAGGAGTCGAGGATCCACATTCTTTAACTGCGTAGGTTCCCCGGAGAAATTTGGTATTGTGGCATTTGGATTTAGCCCGTTCTTATGTGTGGCAAATTTTCTTTTACCAAAGACGTAGGTACAAGAAAATGATTAATATTCGTTATATGTTGGGCAGATAGATAATAAGCTTCGGTGGTAACTGTGAACAAAATTGAAGTGATTGATAATAAAATGGTGTGAAAATTTACCCAAGAAGGCGTCCACATGAGCTGCCAAGCCTTTCATCGCCTTCAGGAAGATGCCCGGCAGAGACAGCAAGCAAGGGTGTTGGCTTGGCTCACATCTCTCCATCTTTCAAGCTAGAAAAACGTCACACACATATCAGTTGACAAGCCCAAATTACTTCTTAAACATTTCCAGTCCACAAAAAATAATATATATTTTAAATTCCAGTATTTATAAGAACATACCTGTATATAA
Organism: Glossosoma conforme; assembly: GCA_022606575.1. Classification (NCBI taxonomy): domain Eukaryota; kingdom Metazoa; phylum Arthropoda; class Insecta; order Trichoptera; family Glossosomatidae; genus Glossosoma; species Glossosoma conforme. Next base: position 33,721 of record JAGTXR010000421.1, on the reverse strand, counting down.
AAAGCAATGTGCGTGTGTATGTGTTTGTATTTTATGCATTCCTTAACCATTTATCCGGTCGATATGAAACTTTCAGGAAATATTACTTTTATACCGGCGCAGGGGACTGTATCATTTTCTTTTAAAAAACAAAAACGGTAAAACAGGAATTTTTTATGGTCTTTTTGTCCATTATGCATACTACGCCGTACATCTGATCGATATAAAACTTTCAGTAATTATTTCATGTATGTCTGTAAAGATTACTGTAGCAAAAAAATAAAAAACGAAAACGGGAAAAACAGGAACGAGAGGTGGTATTTTTTTTCTTTATGCATACTACACCGTTCATCTGATCGATATGAAACTTACAGGTCTTCGGATCGTGTGCATGTCCGCAATACCTATTTTTACACAAAAATACTAGAATAATGCATTGCAACGTACACCAGGTTCACCTAGTATTTAATAAAAAAAATGAGGGGCATGTATTTCAACTCACTATTAACACTATCTTAGCTAAAGAACTGTATATAGTCAGCCACTATTTACAGTGGCTGACTACATAAAGCTAGTGTTATGTTTTTTCAAACGTTAGTGGCCGATCAAACAACATATGTTATTTTTACTTTGGACCATAATTCAATGATTTCAGATCTTTTCAGTGATGGTCATATTTAATTTTATTTGAACACATGATGATAAAAAATTGAAAGGTGCATATTTTGTAAAAAAAATAATAATGTGAGATTAGACTTTATCTCCCTTGTTATAATTATTATTTTTAAATTGGTAAGACGGTGATCGTTTTTCTCGATCAATATTTCGATTGAATGCATTTAAATTTTATATGTTTGTTAGCAAAAGTATTTCTCGAAATATAAACTGTTTTTTTATATTTTATTTTATATTCCAATGCAATATATTTTTGGTTAGAATTAGTCTCCTTATATCTGCTGATGCCTTGTCTGATATTTCCGATGACGCCGAGGAGATCCAAGACAGCGATGATAGGGGATGGATATATATAAGTAAATAAATACATGCGATTCCTCCGGCGTAAGTTTAATCGCGTAACGCGCGGACTGGATAGTGTTAATAGTAAAAAAAATGTTGAAAGACATTTGACTTGACCAAGGACCCAGAACCGAAAATGATGAAGGCCATTTGGATTATTAATATTAATAATTATTGACAATTAAACAAGATAAACAATTATTGACATTCTTCAATAATCATTGAAAAAATATATGACAGCTGTAGGATTGAACGGATACAATAAGCAACTGATGATCAATAATACTAGTTACGAAGCAGAAGAACCGGGTGATATCACCAAATTCTTGAAAATAAAAAGGAAGGTAAATTTTAACAGTTTTATAAGATTGAGTGTTGTTCAGCTAATGTTCTGTTTTTGGTGATACAAAGACAAATAATTAGATGAATCAGTGTATTATAATTTACCTGCAGGAATTGAGGAATCTGGCTGATTATCTGTGGCCGTCACAGATCTACCGGGTTGCCCATGGTGTGCAGCATCCTATACCAGGTCTGTGAGATGTTCTCATAAGACATGTCGGCTGGTATCAAATGGATATCTTCATCACCTTTAACAAGTTTTTTGGGTTAATCTGAGGTTTTCATCTGTGGAGTCTATGATGCTTACCATTCTACATATGAATAAGCGCTGCATTTAGTGTTGATAAGCCAACGTCATAGACTAAAGATCGGCATTCACGCATCATCCTTATTATTACAGGAATTCACTATTAATGAGTAGTCTTCATGGGACGACTTTCGTCTACCACCAATTTTGATTAATATGCTATGACTGGCATTTTACGGTGAGAGACTAAATTCACACTAACAGGTGGTATTTATAGAGCTTAGAAATTTATTAAAAACCTTTATTTTTTAATCTCTGTCGGGAATCGATCCCACGACCTTCGGTTTAGCAAGCAAACGCTTCGACCACCAAGCTATGCCCTCCGGTATCTCCATTAAGTGCGGTTACAACAACTAATGATTTGTTTAATATTTGCATTGCAACTAGCCGATGACACTTTTTAAAATAAATTAATTGAGATATTTTTCGCAAATGAATTGAGTGTAAATAAATAATATAATATGATTATAAAACAAGACAAGGAGAGGCCATTACCGCAGTCCCAGAGTTTCTCTGAGGACTATTTCTCTTGCTATCAGCTTCATACAATTCATTCTAGTTACTTTACCAACTAATGTTTCTTACCTTTTTGTCTAACGCCTCGGTGAAGTCATATTGGATCATCAAATTATAACTTGAAGAGCGATGATGACAATTGTGCAGCCATTGTTTCCTCATCTGGATTAGGAGCGTTACATCGGGTAAGAAGAACACACTCATTGATGCTTACGGTTGGGAACATGGGCTGTGAGACAGAGCGTCACTCTGGTCCATTGCTCCGTCAGGGCCGTGCGGTGTCTCCATCTCACGGCAGCTTCCCGCAAGGTCTTCCAGAGAGGGGGACTCGGAAAACACCTAAAAATATAATTTTCCAAGGTAAAAACCCAACTGGTTGAAACTTATGTAACAATTTAATCTGGAGTCCGGAACGCTCAAATGATTTATAGTGGAACACCAGCTGGCACGTGCCTTCCACACAAACACCCACAAGGAGGTGTGCGGAAAATCAAAGAAGTATTCTGTTAGCCTTTTCCGGTGGGTATAGCTCAGTGGTTAAACTGTTTGCTTGGCAAGCCGAAGGTCGCGGGTTAGATCCCCGATAGAGATTAAAAAAAAAAACGGTTTCTGAGCTCTAAAATACCCCGATTGGTGTAAATTGGATCCCTCACGCGTAAAATGCCAGTCACAACCTATTAATCAAAATTGATGGTAGACGAAAGTCGTCCCGTGAAGACCACCCGTTCATAGTGAATTCCTGTTATAATAATGGTGATGCCTGAATGTCGGGCTGTAGTTTATGACATTGACGGATCAACACTCATGCAGCGCTTAACCATATTTAACATGGTAAGCGTCATAGAATCCAGAGATGAGACTACAGCATCCCTATCACCACCTGTCAGTATTCTCCTGTATGCGTATTCCCGCCCCAGCGTGCAAGGCCGCCTGCCACCGGTGGCACAGGCCGCTTGCTTGTTGTTGGTGTCAGTGCCTGTATATATATACAATACTAGCTGACCCGGTGAACTTTGTTTCACCCGAAAGGCAATAAATGAGCAGATTTTGGATTTTATTAAGTTGAATTTTTCGGTACATATGATATCATATATTTTGTCTGGTTGAATTCTATTGCAGTAATCGACGAAACTTCAGCAAGTAGTTGTCAGCATTTCGACGAATAATCAAACGATATGCGTAATAATTCGGCGAGCTAACCTTCTTGGTAGTTTCTTCACCTGAAATTAAGACAATAGATTTGCTATTTTGTATGTAAAGCTAACATCCATATTTGTAGCATAATTATAAAGGGGTGAAGATAAATGATATTAAATCGTTTGCCGGTTATTTGTCCAATTTTCTCTACACAAACATTTTAATCTTTAAGTCTGTTATTTTCCTGTTAATAAGCAGTGTAATTGGTCATTTATTGGAAATCTAAAGCAAAACCAAGCACTGTAAAATGTATGTCATGACGGAATCAAAACTATGATATTGATTATATATATATATATATTAATTACTCACCATTCAATGGATTTTTCATTTTGTAAGTTGAATTTTTCGGCACATATGATATCATATATTTTCTTCTTTCACATATAATATCATATATTTTGTCTTGAGCGTATTCGTGCATGTGGCGTGGGCTTCCGATATAAGATGATGGGAGAATCGTCAGGCGTCCAATATTGTGAACATTACCATCTGAATGAATAGCATCACGCAAGTGTATATAGTCCTCAGATCGTAGCTTTGCCTGATTGAATCGGATGAACGCTAAACATTCGGTTTCGACTTTGACATGCATGTCGACAGCGAATTGCTGGAATAGCCGACGGCACTTCAGAATGACATTCTCCTCATGTGTACGAATCATCATACGATACGCATAGTAATTCATTGCGCTTAGATTTTTGTTCGTTGATACGCCTGAAAATGCAAAATTAAATGGATTGTTAATGGAAACCAATAATAGCAATAATTAGTGTGTGAATATTGTACCTGTAATTGGATCGACCATCTTCAACGTGATGTCGTATCCGTCTTGCCCTTGCCAATAAATGATTGGATATTGTAACGCATCGTACAAACGATGTGTCTCGTTTACACGATGCATGATATTGCTTCTTCGCTGAACGACAATGTCTCGTGATGTAGTTGGATCGCCAACAACAATTGCAGCAACATCATCAACGGTGGGTGCATTGAATCTTCGCACATGTTCACCTGTTGGGGTACGATCCGCTCTTATGACAAATTTGTGCGTATCCGATGGCATTCGTTCCAATGCTGTTTTGAACATTATAACCACAGCGTTATTAGCATGAAAAAATGATTGCAACTGTTCAATAATTCGTCTCTTTAACTGTCGTGTTTCCTGTATATTGCACCGCACATTCAGCTGATCCACCATCGACGAAATGAAATATATTTGCAGAAATTGATGCGGTTCATCTGGTGTTGGCACCATTGAACCATGCAAATGATATATTTGTCCTTGTATCTGTAATGGCAAACAATCATTTGTTAAAGAATACGGTGTGACTTCTGATCGTGTGATGGTGTAGTGTGTGGTGTATGTGTAGTTGTTATGTGTTGCAATTTTTGTTTGTGTTTTTGATTGGTGTGAGTGATTGGTTGTGTGTGTTGTATCTTTTTACCTTGCAAGTCGGCATGAAGCCGCCTTCTCGAATGATATTAGCTCCAAAGGAAGTCATGCGAAAGCAGTTATTGTATTCAAGGATGCGTTGAAGAAAATGGTTGGAATCGAGATCAGTTCCATCGAACAATGGTTTCAGTGGCTGTGGTGGTGTAAGTAATGGATCCAGTTTGACTTTTCCACTTGCGCAGCACAATCCAGCCGTTTCTCTTTTGAACTTTAACGCATTGCAATATCGGCATACAGTCGTCATTGGTCCAATATCTAAATTGTCATCATCACTGTAGTTTGCAGTGGGATCATAATGGAATGCCAAGCGATTGTATGATACCAATGATCTTCGTGTGCTCACGCGTTGTCTCAATCTGGCATTTTCTCTTATTATATTTTGTCTTTCTTCGCTTAAGTTCTGTGAATACACTCTTTGCTGGCTTGCATGTCTAGTGCGGTGGCCGATGTTCGCACGTCGTTCTCTCGGCATCTTGGACTACGGACAGACTGGTCAATTAAACCTCAAATGCACGATCCACATAATTTACACAGTTCAACTTACTACCTTAAGGCCTGCTGTTGAAATTGAATAAAAATTTGCACAATACGCGTGGTTGATTTGATGGTTTCCAATTGAACTGTTAGGAAACGAATAACTTTAACCTCAATTTCACAAATTTATGTGGATCTTGCATTTGAGGTTAAATTCACCTTAACCTCAATTTCACAATTTCACAATTTCACAGTGAACACAATACCGTTTTTTTAGCGTTTGAAAGAACGTGCGCATAATAAATGTCACATGAAATTCACTAAGCAGAGTACAAAGCATAGCTGTCAAACAATGTATCACGCACCGGCGCCATCTTAGAAGTCACACACCACCTACCAAGTAGTACATTGCTTTGTATCAGAGATGGCGCTGTGTGTGAAAAATGATTTTCCCTGTTTTCCTGCCTTTCTCTTATTTTTTTCCTAATTTTCTTCGCTATAAATCATACGGAGCCTGATACCTTTCCAACGAATGCAAAACCGTGGAAATCGGTTCGTGCGTTCTGGAGTTATAGCGTCAGGAAGGAAAACCTGACTTATTTTTATATAATAGATATATAAATGTATCTTACTTGCCTCCCTTGAAGAGACAGCTGTACCAGTGTAAAGTCTGAGATATGTTGAGTATTTGCTATTCTGCATTGTTAAGAAGATTGGATAACTCGTCCGACACTTCTGAAGCCTGATCCTTTGATAATAAGGCGTGGCTCAACAAGTGATAACATGCAGTAATTGACTTTTCAAAATTTTATCCAAATTATACACATCTTTCTTTGTTTATTAACACTATCCAGTTCGTGCGTTACGCGATTAAACTTACGCTAGAGGCCGACTGTTTTTTTAAAGAATTGCTTACGAAAAAATTCGCATATATTTATTTGTTTATATATATCCATCCCCCATCATCTTCGCTGTCTTGGATCTCCTCGACGTCATCGGGAATATCAGACAAGGCATCAGCGGATATAAGGAGACTAATTCTAACAAAAATATATTGTATTGGAATATAAAATTAAATTAAAAAAAACAGTTTATATTTTAGGAAATACTTATTTTGCTAACAAACATATAAAATTCTAATGCATACAATCGAAATATTGATCGATAAAGCCGATAAATGTTTTCCCAATTTAAAAATAATAATTATAACAAGAGAGATAAAGCCTAATCTCACATTATTTTATTTTTTTACAAAAAATGCGTTCAATCATGTGTTCAAATAAAATTAAATGTGACCCTCACTGTAAAGGTTTGAGATCTTTGAAATATGGTCGAAAGTAAAAACAAGACATATGTTGTTTAATCGGCCACTAACGTTTGAAAAAACATAATACAAGCTGTATATAGTCGGCCACTAAGCGTTGGCGGAACGATCGCACACATGTTGTGTGACCCGCCTTTAGCGTTCGGCCTGGCGATTACACACATATTGTGTAATCAGACTGGATAGTGTTAATTATAAAATTATACATATCGAAATTTCGATTTTATATTCCAGAATTTACTTCCATTTTTGCTTCTATTTATGCAAATATAATATACAAAACTATGAGAGTAAGACTATTTATTTGAGTGTACTTTAATAAATATAATTTCATATTAATTTTAATTAAGAAATTAACAAATTAAAAATATTTACTTTTTATTCACATTTATTTCAAACGAGCTGGAAAAACTCATACACCATGGACTAACCGTCATCTAAGCTGAAAGGATTCTTTCAAATTTAACAGAAAAATATAATATTATATAATGGCTTAATACATTTCCCATACATACCCCTAGATTTAATAATATCTTTTTTCAATTGTTTAACCCGCACACATATACAATCTGTAAATATGTGTGTGCTAACGTAGGAACTAATACTTTTACATACCTATATAAGCCACTGCCAGTTTATAATTTAACCGTTATTGAAGATGGTCTCTAGAGAGGCCGAAACATGTAATCGTTTAAAATAAATGTGAATCAAAACTAAATATTTATAGTTTGTTAATTTTTTAATTAAAATTAATTTAAAATTATAATTATGCAGTTTCACCAAGTATTGTCAGTAATAACCATAACCCTTTGAGCGGTATGAACGTACCGGTACGTTCACACACCCTGGCGCATTATTTTAAATCCCACGCTTTCAATTTCAAATAAAATTTGATTACGTATTTTTTAATAAATTCTCCATAGATTTATCAATGATAAGTGAAAATAATAAGAATTTTATCATATATTTTTAAATAAATAAAAACAAGTACACATTGCGAAAAAATGTTGGTGTTTTGACTTCAACACATATGTAGATTTGTATTGTTGTAATCCTCACCAAACAATTTGTATGTATTGTCAGTCTGCCCGCGCTCTCTTTGGAATTAGATCGTGCTATTCAAATTGATTGATTTTATTGGCCACCAAAATATACATAATTGTGAACGTATTTCGAATTTTATAGTGTATTGTAAGCAAACCCTTCAAAATGTCGCACATTGAAGAAGAAAGAAATAATATATTTGTGGAAAGTGAGGATGAGGAGGTTATAGAAGATCTCGATGATTTGGTTTTTCATATGAATGATTCTTCGGAAGAAGATTCGGTAGAGGAAGAGGCATCTCAGCTCACTCTCACGTTATGTATGCAACAAAATTAACTCACTAATCAAAGGGTTAATGTTACTTTAATGAAGTATAGGTTATAAATAAAGGGTGTCATGCAAATGTGAAGAAAGCCAAATGATAGTTTCATATCCGATGGTTGACTTCATACGACAACAGTATGAGGGCAATCTTCTGTTTCGTTTTTCTTGATTCAAATATTGGTAATCGGACATACAAAATTAGAAAATAAAAAAAAATGCAATCACATAGTTTGAGATAAACTGCGTTTACATAAAAAAAAAAAACATTCCGAAACTAAGGGAAAATTGTATACCTTCACCATGCCTTGGCACAAAGAGATTAAGCAGATGCTGGATGACGAGTCTTGCATATCTTTCAGGCTCGGCCAGGACCGGGGCCGGAGGCGCCGGGCGGGGACCCCAAACATCGATAGCTCGTGTGTTGCCCAGCATTAGGTCCTGAGATGTGCAGCTTGTTGGGCACATGGGGCAGCATCTTAGGTGTGAGGCGGTCTGCAGGTCTCCACAGTCGCACAATAGTGACTCTCCCTGCCGAAGCATTCACCACCGCTCGAGGTTGTCGTATGTTCTACCAACTCCGGTTCTTAATCTGTTCAGGGATTTCGGAGGTGGTGTGGATCTCAGAAAGCTGCTTCGCGACTTCAGTCTGGGTGTTGGGGGTATCTGATTATACAAGCAGTGGGACGGTTGTTTGATTGCCTTAGGCATTTCTTCGGCGCATATGACTTTTCGTTTTATGTTTGGTGGTGGGATACCAGCCAAGGGGTATAGTTTTGAAATGGGTATTGGCTTGAGGCAGCCTGTGATGACTCTGTATACATCATTCAGGGCAGTTGGTTACAATGGGCTGATCGACCCCATACTGGTGCCGCATATTCTCCGGCTGAGAAACAAAGTGCATATTTGCAATTAAACATTTTAATTAATTTAAATTTATATGCAAGTATGCATATATTATATTTATTATTACATATATTATATTATTATATGCATATATTTATATTTATATGCAAGTAACAATTTCAATTAAAATATTATATTGTAATTTGTACAATTTTGCTCCTCACTAATGGTATAGACATAACGAGTGATAATTATTTGTTATCCATTAGACGACATAAATTAAAATAATAATAGTGGATATTTATTCTCGCCAGTACCTAAGGGATTAACCAATGAACAATGGAGTAATACAAATTTTGTATTGCAACTTTTTATCGGGTTAGTTTGAACATAACTTAATATTATATTATAATTACCTTGTAGTTAGCCTTATTAAATACTCCCACATTCATAAGAAGTTTTTAGATCAACTTTTATTCAACAAAACGTCAAACGCCTTTTATTATGACGCTACTTCGCAGTATTGCCATAGAGCAAAAATCAACGACTCTTCTTCTTTATCCTAGCCATTTCCCATCATCTGGGGTCGGCTCTCCTTGTGCACGTTCGCCGTGTCTGTCTGTCCTGCGTTGCATTCTCGGTCAAACCCAGGGTTTTCAGATTCTTGTTTACAGTTACAGTCCAAGTTGCCTGCGGTCTTCCAGGTCTTCTTCTCAGCGTGGGTATGTTGAGGGCTCTCTTCACCATGTGGTCCTCATCTCTTCGTGTCACATGCCCATACCATCTTAGGCGGTTTTCCCTTATCTTTTCAGGTATGGGGACCACCCGAAATGAACCCCGAATATGCTCATTTCGAACTCTGTCCACTATTTCAAAGCAAAAATCAACGACTATTTTCAGTAATCGAGGTACATAGATAATAATAATTGTAGAATTAATTTTAATTAAAAAATATATAAATTAAAAATAATTAGTTTTGATTCACAATTTATTTTAATGATTACATGTTTCGGCCTTCCTGAAGACCACATTCAATAATGAAAAAATAAAAACACTCAGTGGCTTATATAGATATGGACAAGTTTTTATATTAGTACACACATATTTACAGGTTGTATATGTATGCGGGTACAACAATTGAAAGGGTAATTATACAAATTAATGGGTATGTGATTATTCTAATGTAATAAAACATTATACAATAATAAATTTTGTCTTCGATTTTAAAAAAGACATTATAATATACTAGCTGACCCGGTGAACTTTGTTTCACCCGAAAGGCAATAAATGAGCAGATTTTGGATTTTATTAAGTTGAATTTTTCGGCACATATGATATCATATATTTGGTCTGGTTGAATTCTATTGCAGTAATCGACGAAACTTCAGCAAGTAGTTGTCAGCATTTCGACGAATCGTCAAACGATATGCGTTATAATTCATCGAGCTTAGATTCTTGGTAGTTTCTTCACCTGAAATTAAGACAATAGATTTGTAATTTTGTATGTAAAGCATTGGCAATGGCAATGGCAATGGCAACATTTGGTTTCAACAGGACGGCGCTACGTGCTACACAGCCGAAGCTACACTCGATGTTTTGCGCCCATTTTCAAAAAAAAAAAAAATATTTGGCGGACCCTTTATTATTCAATGCAAATAAGAAATATGTATATTTTTAAGAAGATAAAACAAAAATGAGAGTCAAACATATTTATTAGATTACAGTTACAATACAAAAAATATAAATCCAAAAAATTATTATAAAAAATAAACAAAATATAATAAATCGTATATACCGTAGGTTTGTAAGATTATAGCAAATGGAGACAGATTAAAGCAGGTTGAAGAATGTTGACAGCGTCCGTCTGCTGACAATCTTCCTGATGGTCATCCAAGAAGGATTGAATGCAGCGGTCGCTGCCAAGAAGCTCTGCAAGTCATCAGCTGTTGTATCTGGGTGAAGACCTTTGGCGTGAAGATACGCCATCTTCACTCCGGCAACCCTCTTTGAAGGAGCTGCTTGTCGCGGTCTTTTAGTATGAGCCTGAAGGAGCTACATCGAGTAGATGTCAGTATATTCCGTTTGTTAAAGTAAAAGGCGTAATATTTTATAACATTAAAAACGTTAATAATACACTGTTACCAGATACTTATTCATTGTTTATCAAATTTAGTGATACACTATTTTGTAATGATTCTGTGTGTTCAATATAAATGTTTTATAAACTATGTAGTGTAAAGTAGTATTATTTAGGTATAATTTGTAAAATATTATGTTTGTTTGTGGTCAAATTTCCAAAATCGGTAGACTATGTCGAATAATTGAAAAATCTGTAATCTGTAATGGTACCCTAAAATCTGTATAAATACAGATAAATTTGTATGCGTATTGTTGCGGCGTGTTCGCTTTACCTACCATAGAAGAAATTGTCACGATAGTTGAATCAATGTACTGTGATACTTCCTTAATGTAGGATATGATACACACTATGCACGATGGAATGTTCTTTTGGTGGTTTTATGTACACTATTAAATCACCCTTGAGGTATATTTATACGAAAACGGCGCTACATACATTATCCTTGATATATATATTTTTTTTTCATAATATGCTCCGCGGGCCATAAGCAGACACCCCACGGGCCGCGGTTTGGCCATCCTTGATTTAATCGTAAGCCAGTCTAATTCATGTACGGTAGAAGTTCTGGCACAATCAATATCAGAGAACAGTTACCACGTTCACTGCTAAGACCGCGCCTAGAGCGTTCTCCTCATGAGTCACTCCCACAACAACTTCTATTGACTGCGCCTTATTATATACAAAAAGCTGTATTCTCACCAAATTATATATTATTTTACGAGTAAATAGAGGATACTATCTTTTTACGACTCGCTTGCTCTTACACCATATAAACAATAATAACACACAAAAAATGAGATATCAGGAGTTTTTAGAAATAAAATCCATTTTCCGGAATACTGGATAAAAAAGTTGATATTCCAGGAAATGAGCCGTGTTATTATTTTATTTTTTTAGCTGATGATGATTTTTTTGATCGATACATGAGCGCGGTCGACCGCGGGTGAGAACGGAGCTTTACTTAAATCGCGGATTGTAGAACATCTGTTTTCTCCCTCGCACATTCATATTTTCATGCCTAGAGAGAAAGAGACAACTCGCACACGTGCGCTCATAGGTAAAGAGATCGCACAAACTCAAGTACAAAACAAAATTATTTTGGTAAAGTCAAAAAACAACAATTAACATGTGTTCGGCAGTGGAAGAGTTAAGATTCTTAACTTAAGAATAACCCCAATAATAAAAGTGACAACACGTGCTGTAAATATGGTTATTCATTTTCCTTGTTAATTGACAATCAATATTACGAATAAAAATGTAATATCCAATACGGTACGTATTAATTACATAAAGATCTGCATTATATTGATATATCCATTATAATAGCTCCAATACCTGTACATACTTTGAACTGAAAATGGTAATATGTATGTCAAAAATAATTTAAATTAACCTGTTGGAGTGTGGCTCGCCTTTTCGGGCGAGGAGAATAAACGCTTGGAGGAGTGTGGCCCGAACGTTCATTTTGTGCTTATAATTCAAATTCTGTTAATATTATTTTAAATATAAGGCTTGTGTTGGCATCCATTGATATCTGAGCATACTTCGACAAAGGTGTGGGACACGTACTTACAATACCCACTGAGTAATTTGATTTTTAAATTTCATGTAACGTCATTCCATTGTTTGCAAAGAAAAATAACACTTTTTTTATACACTCCGATTTCGTTTTGTAATCGGTTGTATTATAGAAACTTTTAGTAATAAAATCGTTTTAATTACGAAGTATTCTTTTGCGTTTCACATTCAGTTGATTTTGTTCAAATACTACCCGTACGTGTAGTATTTGCCCGGCATGCCTTGCAATGCAACTCAAAAAAAGAAACCGTATCGGAGAAAACTCAAAAAAGAGAAGTATGTCTTCGTTTCATAAATGAAATTCAGTTTTATGACAAAAATAATTTCAGTTTGTAAAGATAATATAAGAAATAGTTAGTTTTAAAAACCAATTAAAGGAAAAATAACCCAATGAGATTGAACAATCCATTTGCATTTTATTTTTAATTAAATCATGTTCCAATATTAGATTACATTTTATTTTGTGTAAATTATTATTTCTGTGGTAGTTTATTTAGAATAAATGTATATTTATTTAATTTGCATTTGATTTTCATTGTTTGTTGATTTTTAATGTTATTTTATGGTTTATATCTTATATCCATAATTATATCCATCCATAATATGTGATTTTATTATAAAATTAATTTAAAATTGATATTTGTGATAATAATAACGCTTTATCGGTATTTTAAATTTAAGAAAATGATTCTATTTTAATGTGGGTACTCACCCTTTCCTTTTAAGAATCAAATCAAGAACTGTAGGTGTTTTAAGTAGGTACTTATGTAAGGTACTGAATATTCTGAAACAAAATTTGATATTCGAATAAAGTATTTGAATGCATGAATTTTTATCGACACTTAGTTTTATGTTTAAGTGGCATGACAGAATGAATTGCAATACATATTACGTATACATCGTGTGTGACATGAGTGGCAAGTGTTAATTGTGGAATTCCATTTACCGGTCGACTTCGGATAATTATATATCAACCAATTTTCTTTTATGTTGTATGTATTAAAAGTGAACTTCAAATTCACTGTGAAATCAATTATGATACCCAAATCCGACTTACCCAAAAATAGGCGAGAGGCTCCCGACGAGGCGCTTCCATAAACTCGCGGTTTCTTTTTTGAGTGGCATCGCAACGCATGCCGGGTAGACGCTAGTATTTAATAAATTAAAAAAACATAAAACTCGTATTAGTTTTTTAACTGTTTGTCTAATTTGAATGGTTATTTATCCATCAGGAAGATTTTTTTCTTTTCCATTTTAATATTGGTGGGCCGCGATATGTTTTCTTATTTTTCCCGGGCCGCAGGTGTAGAAAGGTTGTGGAACGCTGGCAAAGAGGATGTGGATCTTCGTCACCAGATTCTGGGGTAAGGAAAATGAGGAACACTAATTTGCCAATTTATTACTAAGAGATGAAGTAAGTATATTATCCCTTCCGTTGAGATTGAAGTTATGTTATTTAATTGAAATATAAGTCATTAAGAATATGGCAACGATTTGATGTGATTGTGGTGACGAGCCACAGGAAGAAACACGGGCCGGGGGTTGACGTCAGCACCGCGCGCGCTGAAGGTCCGGGGCAGCGCCCTTGTAAGGGGTCCTGGTCCCCAAGCATGATCATATTTGGAAATGCGTCGTCCCGATCGCTTGTTTACGCCTCAACTGGAATGCGATACAATTGTGTTGCAGGCCACAAGCATCGAAGGAGCTGTTCACAGCCACTTGTAGTGGTATTGACATGTGGAGGATTGAGCTATCTAGAATGCAGCCTTGTGGAACGCAAAGAAAAGCCTGTCGAATAAATATTTTATTGCAACACAATTCACCCTTCTTGCCTTCACCTCTTCGCTGATGTTTGAGAGAAGCTGCTTGACTCAGCCTAGTGGCTCCTCGCACTGTTTTATAATCACCTGTAAGGGAACCACAAAACTGAATTAAGCAGCTTAGAAAACCTAGATGTATCGTATTATATCAAATTTTTGATAAGTTTGATTGTGTAGACCAGTGCTTCGCAACTTTTTTTATCTACGGCACACCAAAGTTCTTCCTTGAATTCCGCGGCACGTTTTTCTGTCGGGGGGATTGCTATTTTAAAGATATGTTTATCTGTTGTAGCAATTATAAAAATATTAATTAAACTATAACAGCCACAAAGTTTTAAAGTTATAAAATAATTATTTGGCAATTGAAAAATTTCAATCGTTTAGGTTTCCATTTTATGAGTTAATAATTCATTCATTTTACATAAGTTTGTACTTAAATTGAATATATTACTTGATTTTAATTTTGTAACTGACCGCATTTATACTAACACAGTAGATATTGCCAATTTATTAATTTTTTGTGCTGAACCCTTCGCAGAAATGTTATTGCAATATCCGCTATTATTTATTGAGCGGTTGCAAGTACGAGTACTAGTGTTATGGACTGTCCAGAAAATTTATCTTTGATTTGAAAGAACATTTTTCCTGGAAGAACTGCCAGCTGCGAGAAACAACTTATCCTCATTTGCATGAACCTGGATAGACTTGATCTCTGTACGCCGCAGAAAAGTAATTTTTCTAACATTATTTTTTCAAGCCATCGCTTTACTCTACAGCCTTTTTTTCTGACGTCATGTTTCGGCTTCATCGAATAAATTACAATTTGAATTTCAAAGTAAAAGAATCCCAAGTCCACACATTATAAATATGTCACTGATCATCAATCGAAAAATCCAATATACTTTAATGCTATATGTAATGTTTACTTAAATATTTAAGACGAAATATTTATTTAAATATAACAGTTCATAAAACATATGATTAATAATATTATTTATTTAATAAAATTTAAATTATAAACGATATAATATAAGGCTTATATTATAAGCCATACTTTGCCTCTTCGACTCCCGCTGATGAGTGCCCAATTAATTTATAATTAGGCGCTCTTGCATAGCCTGGCTTATTGATCGTATCTAAAAGCTTCGTAGAAATCTGCACCATTATCTGATCAGGTTTCCAGCAATTTCCACAACTAGTATTACACGCCTTTCAAAGAAAATTTATTTTCTATTTAAAGGACCTTAAACCTCACATATGTTAAATATGAATGTTGACCAAGGTTGACTTGTTTTTTGGATGCTTCAGAACAGCTATAATGATAGCTGCCTTTTATAAGGCCTTCGTTTTTATCGTCAGTTTTTCACACGTGAGAACAGCTTTTCGACAAGGTAAAAATATAAAAAACTTTATTGACATATTATTACATACATTTTTGGGCAAAAAGGAAGAGAATGTAAGGGATTTTTTTTAAACATTTTTAAACAAGGAATAGTGTACTTACGAAAAAACAAATTCCTGTTTGTCGTATTGCTGCTCAGCTGCTGCCTCAACAAGTGACGTCATATCTATCTACGTCATTTATTATCTCATAGTAAATTATAACGTCAATCATTGAACCAGCGAGATATGGACGGATCAATGCATTGTAATGACGATTCTCGATGAGATTTTTCTAGGAGAAAATATCTCGAATGTTTACATTCAGAGACAGAGAGACTTGAAGAAATTTCTTGTGTCAAATCCTTGAAGAAATTTCAGTATTGTAAATGAAAGACGTTTGTATTATTAAAGCCATATAAAGTTTTTTGTTCGTTACATTAACATGTTGATATTACATAAAAACAATTTAATTTACAAAACTAGAAAAAATATCCAATTGTTATGATTGCAATAAATAAAAAGAAATTCAATTACATAAACAATAAAAAAATATGCAAAACTCTACAAGTACCAACTGGAATAGAAAAGAATGGATGGCTACGAGCTCGCGTAAACCTGGAGCGTAAGTGTTATAGCGTTCAAGAATCCCTATGCTGTAAATAGCACCTCGAATGAGAAGGAAAAAATGTTTGTGAGAAGTAATTTTCCTACGATGTTCTAACGAATGGAATGAAAGCGTCTCTAGAAGAAACAGTTATGCAGAAAAATGAGATAATCTAAAGAGTTGACTGAGTAGAATGGATTGTTCCATACAAATACGATCTGATTTTATAAAATTGATTAACAATTTAGAAGAACGCTGGTTGGCGTATTTCGCGCACTTCGGTACACAGCGCCAGCTGAATTGTTTTCAAACATGCACGTCATTGCGATCACAAACAAAACAAGTTTTCGGTTCAGTAACCTAATTTGTGAAGGATTTCATTGCCAAAAAGGTATTCAAAGAAACCCTGTTAAAGACGCTTGCGGATCCTGACTTACCTTAATTAAATGATTAAAAAAAACTCTGCGAACAGGCGCGTGCATATAATATAAAGGGTATGAAGGTTTGACTTTATGAGGAATGGTAAGCTAAGGGAGCGAATATGGCAGCCTCACATCATTTCGTAGGTCAAGAGATGAAGATAAAAATGGGTACAAATAATATTTTCGGCCCAGAAGAGCATTAGCTACAGCCGCTATTATTCTGGCTCCTGGTCTGTTGCCGTTGCTGACGAGAACTATGCATAAAATGTAATCGGCGAAGCTTTTTAAAGGCAGAGCTGACGTAAGAGTTAGGACAAGATTGAAAACCGTAGAGGTTGACAAAACTTCATGGCGGAAATGTATGACGACCGTGTGCTCCAGCTTAAGAGCGGATATGAAATGGTAATCCCTGGACCATGAGTATACATTGAGCATCTCCTCAGCCATTTAATGCAACGATAAACCTAAAGGGGTTCAAATTAAATGCAAGTTGAATTCAATAATACATATTGTCAATAGAGGTTGCAATATTGTATTATATACGCTTGAGTCAAATAGTAGTGTTTATATGTGCATAATGTGCACCCTCCGCTTACAGCCGCGTGGGACGTTGTATCCCGGCTTATTAAGGTCTGGCGGCCGAATATCAAAGGGCAGCTTTTAATCGATTCGATTTATATTTATCCGCTAGAAGAATTATAAAAACATGTTCATGGACTATGTATTTTGATAATTCAGCCGCAATGTAAATAAAAATACTTTAAATTAATCAATTGTATTTTACAATATAATTAATTAGTTGATTAGCACGCGTAATTATTTGATTTCACCTTGGCTGCCTATTTAGTCAGGATAGAGTTTGGCGATGGGAAAATTCGAATGTTCAGGTTACTTAAAAGAGGCTGTCGCATCAGAAATTGTCGATAAAATCAATGGAATGATATTGGAAGATCAGAAAATGAAAATTCGTGAAGTGTCTGAGGCTACAAGTATCTTAACTGAGCGAGGACATCACATTTTACATTAATTTTTGGAGAAAAACCTATCGGCAATATGGCTGCCGCGGTTGCTCACAATCGACCATAAGCGCAGCTATGCGTCCATTTCAAAGGAGTATTTGGCGATGTAAAGCCGCATCGGAACGAGTTTTTGCGTCATTTCGTTACCGTGGAGAAAACATGGATTCACCACATCACATCGGAGGCCAAGAAACAATCGAGACAGTAAGTTTCTTCGGGCAAACATGCATCAAAGAAGGGTAGGTCTGTCAGCCAATACGCCGTGTCATTTACATCTACGAGTATTATCTTCAAAAGAGTAAAACAAGCACCGGTGAATAATATTCAGAGCTTTTTGACAGATTCGATATTGATTTGAAGCAGAAACGACCACATTTGGCAAAAAAAAGATGTTTCATCGGGAAAATGCACCGGTACACGTCATGGGGAAAAATCGTAAATTGGGCAACGAACTACTACCCCATAGAGCATATTCTCTAGATTAAGCCCCCGGCTAAATCCATTGACGGATATCCACTCTATCGTCGACAATCAACTGAAAATGGTGGCAAATCCATCACATTAAAAGTGCGAAACAATCACGTTGAAGTTGATAATCGTTGGATTGTACCGTATTCACCGCTTTTCTCGAAAACGTACAAAGCACACATCAATATCGAGTATTTCAATTCCGTGAAATGCATCAAATACATTTGTTAATATGTCAACAAAGGAAGCGACATGGCAGTTTTTGGAGTAAAAAATTCAACTGCATTTATCGATTACGATACGGTAGTTAGCAGAGGTCGGGACCCTGTACTATCCGGCGGCGCGGCCAGCATCTAACCGCTTTACTGGCTCTCCCTCTCTCGGTTCCCACCGCGACCAGCCCCGGAGCGGCGAGGCATCAGCGCTCATCCGACCGTCACCAACCTCTCCCCTATAACCCCGCGCCCGCACAAGATACGCGCAGAGAAGATCAGCCGAAGCCGAGACTCCTACACACGACCTAAGTGCGAGCGGTGGTGTCTTCCGGGGACGACGACTCCATAAATCGTCTACCACTGCTGAACATCTTAGCCGCTACATTGTAGACGTTGCCCAGAGTACACCAGCACAAGGTGCTATGCTTGGAGGTGTGTTTAGTGTGCAACCAATATTATGAACATGTACCCAAAAGAAAATTAGGCATGAAATGATTGCGTACCCCAGTTCAGTTTTTTATTAAAATTAACGATTATTGTAAATATTAAGTTTCATACACAAGTAACAAAAATATTTATTATTTTATTCTCGAGTTGTTCAAGTAGTAATTATTTTGTTTTTCATTGTGTTGTTTTTTTCATTTTCGAAGTTAAGTTTAACTTATAGATAATTCAATACAAAAAATGTTTACATGATCAAACAATTATTTTTGCTTGATGATGTATGCCAATTGAATAAAAAAACACATGAGAAAAATGCATTACAAATATGTGTCATCGTAAACTAAGAGAAATTTGATGTTGTGGCTTTTGGGTTGAGCCGTGTGTGGTGAACTTTTTTCAACCAATATTTCGAAAAATATATAATCTGAATAAACCAACTCAAAACTAAATAAATTATTAATCCTGAAGAAGACCCCTACAATGGCGGTCGAAATATTGGTTGAAAAAAGGTCACCACACACGGCTCAACCCAAAAGTCACAACATCAAATCTGGCCGTGATAACCTAAGAAGTTATTTAAAAGAAATCTCCTTATTAGTAAAGCATATATCGTACTCACATTTTTGTTAGCAATTCCTACTTCACAGTATAATGGTGATTTAGTTGTTCCTCATTAGTAGAGACTCGTATTTCCAGCATTTTGCAACACATGCTGAAATTCTGAATATATGCTAATAAATGCAAATTTAAGAAAATATGCAAATAGATGCTAAAATCAAAACATAATTATTTAAAAAAAAATGTTTTGTAAATAAATTTTATTAAGTTAAACCATGTTGACTGATTATTATTAATAATCGGTATGTATGGAGGCGTCGAAGTGGAGAGAGAAGAAGTGTGATACATATGGTCGTCTGCATATAGAACCAGCTCGACTCCCACCTTGATGGGTGCAGTAGTACTTGAAGCGACCTCTGGTGACGGCGATTCCACCGATATCTATGGAAGATATAAGGCAAGATTATTAGACAGGCATAGATAGAGAAATTGGTAAAAATGATAAAACAGAAGTCCGCCACAAAACATTATTGAGGGATCGAGGTACAGATTAGATACATTTTATAATAATTTAATTCAGCGTGCTCTCTGTGACAAACTGTGGAATAAAAGTTTGTAGAAACAAGACATAAGATATTTGAATATATCTATTCAGTTTCTGTTCAATCCCACAGATACCATTAATATGATCTGTATTTGAAGCAATAGTACCAAAACACAAAAATTGCACTTAATCTTCAAGATTTCAGCCAATAATAACGTTCCAAAGTGCCTGTGTCTGTTGATTTACAAAAGAGTTTCAAAAGAGAGAGAGGATATATATATTTGCAAAAAACCGAAACGAATACAAAGAGAACAGTAAGCAATTATAAAAGCCATCGACCGCCTCTGAAAGGATTTTCAACTTCCGTATGAATAAAACAACAAAAAAATCACCCATTAGGTGCAGCTATTGTTTTGTATCGTCGTTTCAAAAGAAGCGTCTATAATTCATTGCAAAATAAAATATTTCTATTCTTTATTTCTATGATGAATTATTATTGCATACACATGCATCCACCTTTATCTATTTTTTAACCTTAATAATTAATTAACTATCAATTAAAACAAACTATATATTTTTATAATAATTCTCTGTGGTCTTGCCTATTTATCGGCGCGCCGCACTCTAGCGACATGAAGTGTTTTGCTGATATGAAGGATCGCCGCATAGTGATTAGCCGACAGGGACAGTATTCCCCATGTGTGTACCAAGTTTCGTATCGTTACATACCGCTAACAGTTTTCTATGGCCTTGACTATACATATATCGGCACGCCGCACTCATGCCACATGAAAGTGTCATGCCGATATATAGGCACGCCACATCTAAATGGTTAATTAAAAACATTTAAACTGTAATATCCAAGGCATTAAAAAGGATGATCCCTGGGAATTTACTTAAATAATCGATATCTTTAGATTTTTTAGTGTTTCACATGTTTGCTTTGAATCTTCTTCTTCTTCGTGTCAGCCACGTCGAGCAGATAAACGTAGTCCAAGTAGGTGTTGCCCACTTGCCCTGTGGCCCCTCATCGTCAGTCCCATTCCCCTAGGCTTGCTACTAAGAGCGGACACGGGGTGCTTTGATGTGATGCTCCTCAATTACAGAACATGTTCGGTGATTTGTATGCATATGGTGTAGAACAGCGCCACGGATACCCAGTCAATTATTCTTCTTCGTGTCAGCGACGTCATATTGTGCTTGCCCAGTATCTAGCTACATCGATAGCCCGCGTGATGCCTTGCAATAGGTCTTGAGGTGTGCAGCTTGTTGGGCACATGGAGCGGGCTCTAAGGTGTGAGGTGGTTTGCAGGCCTCCGCAATCACACAATAATGACTCTACCTGCTGAAGCATTTGTTCTACCAACTCCGGTTCTTAATCTGTTCAGGGATTTCCAGGTCCGCCAGGCAAGGTTCTTGCCAGCTGGAAGGCCTTCCTTCGGAGTAATGAAATCCTCTGATGCGACTTGTTGCTAGAGCTGGAGTCTCTCATTTTCAGGGCCGGATGTGAGAGGTGGTGTGGATCTCAGAAAGCTGATTCGTGACTTCAGTCTGGGTGTTGGGGATATCTAATTATACAAGCAGTGGGACGGTTGGTTGATTGCCTTACGCATTTCTTCGGCGCATATGACTTTGCGTCTTATGTTTGGTGGTGCGATACCAGCCAAGGGGTATAGTTTTGAAATGGGTGTTGGTTTGAGGCAGCCTGTGACGACTCTGCATGCATCATTCAGGGCAGTATCCACTTGATTACAATTACGCTTACAATACAAATTATACTGTAGGCCTTATTGTTTGACATACCTATGATTTTTATTATTGAGAGGCTATTATATTTTATTATTAAGGGACTATTAACATAATATTTGAAATTTCTTAACCTTCCAGCGGGCGCGCTGACTAGTTTCCCTTAAGAGACACTGCCCTTAAAATAGCTCGGAGCTCGATGCTTGCGACTCAGTGATAAAAGTGGGGGAAGCCATGAGGTGCATTCGCCGTAAATTTTATGACAACGCACCCACTCTTCCTTAGCCTCGCCATTTCCCATCATCTAGGGTCGGCTCTCCTTGTGAACATGCGTCATGTCAGTCTGTCCTGCGTTGCATTCTCGGTCATGCCCAGAGTTTTCAAATCCTTGCCTACAGTTGCAGTCCAGGTTGCCAGTGGTCTTCCAGGTCTTCTTCTCAGCATGTGTATGTTGAGGGCTCTCTTCACCATGTGGTCCTCATCTCTCCGTGTCACATGCCCATACCATCTTAGGCGGTTTTTCGTTATCTTTTCAGGTATGTGGGCCACCCGAAGTGAACCCCGAATATGCTCATTTCGAACTCGGTCCACTCTAGTCATACCACCCGCCCACGTCAGCATCTTCATCTCTGCCGAACGAATCCGATCCAAGTCACGTTTAAGCGAGGTCCAACACTCTGATCCGTAAAGCATAGCTGGCCTTACACCAGTTTTGTAGATTTTACCTTTGGTCCTAACTGGAATCTTGCTGTCACACAAAACCCCAGAGAGAGACCTCCATTTCAGCCATCCTGTGTTTATTCTACGCTCCACGTTGGATTCAGTTTTGGCATCTAAGGATATCACGGAACCGAGATATTTAAAAGTGTCAACCTCTTTTACGGGTGTATTCTATAGAAGTAGTGGTGTGTTAATCGCTGTGCAATCAGAATTGAAGTACATCGACTCGGTTTTACTTCTACTTATTCGCAGTCCACTAATCTCCAGAGCCAGTCTCCATTCCTCCAGCATTTCCTGAATACTTTGGGCATTTTCACTGATTAGAACAGTATAGTCAGCATATAAAATATTCCAAGGGACTGATTTTTGAATTTCTCTGGTGACATAGTTAAAAAGCAATGCACTCTGTTGAGCCCTGGTGAACTCCGGTCCTCACTTGAAATGGTTTACTCAGGCCAGCGGGGCTTCAAACACTCGTATGTATTTCGTTGTACATATCTTTAAGAAGTTCCACATGGTACTCCGGAACCTGTTGAGACCTTAAAGACTGCCAGATTAACTCCCTGGAAACTCTATCGAAAGCCTTTTCGAGATCAATGAAAACCATGTACAGATCCCTACCATTTTCTCACGAAGCCACATTGGTTGGACGTTAGGTGTGAATGACAGCGCGCCCACTGGATGGTTAAAATATTTTTTCAGAATAGGTATTTTTTTTATTAAAATAATCTTACCATTGCTTAGTGTCGCTGTAACCCTGTTCTTTCACATTTCACATGTTTTAACTAAAATAAAATCAATCTTGGAGTCACAAACATTACTATTTATAAATATACCATTATATACTATATTATAATATATAATATAATATACTATATTATATAGGCTATATATACATATTATTTTTTACATTATATATATATATATATTATATTATATTGGCTATATATAGATATATATTAGGGCAGCGGTTTCCAAACTGGGAGGCGCGGGCTATGGCCAGGGAAGGCGCCAAAAACTTTCAAAGAAATAAAAAATTTCATACCATAATATTTACGAATAAATAAAACTTTGTAACATATCAGTAAAAATTCGGATAATGAATGTTTATTTTTATTTTTCTTACATTTTTATATATTTAATTCCTATGTATGTATGTAAATACATGGGTATGTATTATATTAATATATAATAATTATCTGGAGGGACAGATTTTGAAAATGGCGCCTTTGCAAACGCTATTGCTCGGTAATGCACAAAGCGACCGCTAATTGCATTACATGAAAACATAACCTCAACATTAAATGTCATTCGCGGCTAAAGAATCAACTGAAGCGTATTGTCGGGGTGTGATAGTGTTTTTATCGTGATTTCTTTCGATTTCATCGAAAATTTTCGTTAGTATACATTTATAATTATATTTAATTATTAATTTTTCTAAATTATATCAATCGAATATTTTTTAGCCGATTGGATAAATTTCTGACAAGAGAAAAGTAGACAACAATGAAGATACTGAAGCTGATACAAGTGGTAATAAAAGCAAAAAAGAACAAGGAGGTACAGCTTCCAAGAAAAGTCGATACAGTTCATCGTATTTAGCGTTAGGATTTACAAGTGTTATTATAAATAGATGGCTTGGAAAAACCAATGTGTTTGTTGTGTTCGAAAGTTTTAGCTTCAGATAGTATGAGACTAGTCAAATTAAAACAACACCTAGAAACTCTACATTCTTAATATGTTGAAAAGCCTATTGAATTTTTTGAAAGAAAATTGGACGAGATAAAAACTCAGAAGCAAACGTTCAAAAAAATTGTTTCAGTTACACCAAATGCATTATTGGCTTCATATCATGTCTCCTACCGAATCGCAAAATATAAGAAAGCACATACAATAGAAGAAACCTTACTTTTACCAGCGGCTGCTGATATGGTAGGAATAATGTTCGGTGAATCGTATGCAAAACAGTTGCACAAAATTCCTCTTGCTGGATATTAAAGTCGGAAAAAGAATTATTCATATATCTGAAGATATTTGCGATCAATTAATTTCTCGTCTGCGAACTTCGAAATTCGCCATTCAAGTAGATGAGGCAACTGATATAGCTAAAGATGCCCATTTAATTGCATATGTTCGATATGTTGCGGAAAAGAATATATTAGAAGATATATTATTTTGCAAACCCATACTTGGAAAGACAACATACATTGAAATTTTTAATATAAACGACAGATTTTTTTAATAAAATGACATAACGTGGAATAATTGCGTTGAGCTGTGTACCGACGGAGCTCACTCAATGTCCGGACACAAGGCAGGTCTTCAAGCATTAGTCAAAAAGAAAGCACCACATGCTATTTGGACGCACTGTATGCTTCACAGAGCAGCTCTAGTATCAAAAAATATGAGCGAAGAACTAAATATAATTTTTATAACAGTTATAAAAATTATAAACTATATTAAGAACAGTCCTTTGAGAGCTAGGCTGTTTGCAAAGCTATGTGTTAATTTGGAAGCAAATTATACCTCACTTTTATATTATTGTGAAGTTCGCTGGCTATTTCGTGCAAAAATGATTCAAAGGGTATTTGAACTGAGGGTAGAAATAGCAACCTTTCTCGAAGAAAACCAACATGAAGAAGCACATTTGTGGAAGAACAATATTTTTATTGTTAAACTTGCATATTTGGTTGAAGTTTTTGGAAAATTGAGCAGTTTAAATAAATCAATGCAGGGGTCAAACATGCACCCATTTGTCCAAAAAGACAAAGTTACAGCTTTCATAAAAAAGGTAAAATTATGGAAATCAAATTTAGAAAAGAATGAGTTGGATATGTTTTCACTTTCAAGAGATTTCTGGGCCACAACCAATACTGAGGCAAGTAAAAACCTATTTCTCGAACACTTGGATGGTTTAGTGCTTAATTTTGCCAATTATTTTAAAGACCTTGATTTCTCAAAATTTATGTGGGTACGGAATCCATTCAACTATAATGAAGAAGACGAATTTGAACTAAAAACTTTCGAAAAAGAAAAATTGATAGAATTATCTTGTGATAGCTCACTAAAACAAAAGTTTCAAAATGAAACTATGATTCAATTTTGGATGAATCTTAGTGCAGAGTACGTGCTTCTACCGTTTGTAACGTTGTATTTATGCGAAACAGGCTTTTCAGCACTAGCTGCGGTGAAAACGAAATATCGAGCCAGATTAATAGTCGAAAAGGAGCTACGAGTGGCACTCTCCACACTGCCCCCAACATTTGAAAAACTTTTTGCCAATACACAGCAACATCCTTCGCATTAAATTTTGGTGCGTTAGATTGGTTAGTAATTAAATATAAAAGTAAATGTTCATATGTATGTACATGTTCGTATTTAGTTTGATTTTGCTAAAACATGCATAACCTTGTTATTGTTCTGTTAATTGTATGTAATTATAACAATATTTTTTTTGAAAATAAATTTATTATTATTTAAATCGTGTCTATATTAGTATAAGTATTAGTAAATATATTAAAAAAATAAAAGTAGGGAGGGAGGGAGGCGCGAAAAAAAATTTCTTTTTAGGGAGGCGTGGTAGCATAAAGTTTGGAAGCCGTTGTATTAGGGTGTCCCAAGCTTTAAGGGCGAATTTTTTTTCCAAATGTAATCGGCTCAACGTCTAGTTTTATGCCATTTGGTCCTAATAACTCGCATATTTTTTTTCATTGCTTTCGGATAATGATTTCTGATAGCGATTTGTTGTTGAAGTTTTAATATAAAATTTTGTATGAAGGCCAAAAGAAGCTATTGAGAACTTAATGTTTATTGAGTAAATAAAACTCTGTTTTTCTCTATCTTACATTTCTTAAGTATTAATCATGTAAATACCATTATCAATTACAGAAAATCTTATTTTTTTCTTTTTTTAATCAGGGTACATCTGTCTTTATTGTTGTCTGCCGCTCAATCTTTAAGATTTCAGCGTTTCAAACTCTCTGTGGTTGAAGAGTTATCGAACTTTGACACAGCAATAAGTTTTGTTTGTTACAATACAAAATATTTGTAAGAAAAAAATATTTATTAAATGTGCCTCAATTTCGTATAAAGTCTTCAACAGTTTGCCGTTTAAATATACAGCTACAGTATTGGTACCTCGTTTTGGAAATTGACTTTAATAGCTTCTCCGCGCACGTTCCTCTTTTCTGTAAAAATCCTTTAAGTGGAGAACTTTCTTATTTAAGTTACGCACTTAAGCACTGAAGAAGCTATGTTTAAGTGCATTAATGTATTGATTTCTTCAATAATTAACAGAATTTCGCATACTTAACATCGCATGCTTACTATCGCCGCCATTAACATTGGGGTGGTGAAACTTTTCTTCATAGATGTTTTATTGCTTGTAGTATCAGACTGTGTGCTTTCAGTGAAGAAGGGCAAGTTTTCTTGTATATCAATAACATTTTACTAAGTTTCTAGAAGTAGTTGGTATATAAGATGATATAAAATTTGTTGATTATAAAAAATATTATCCATGCCAATTTTGATTCTCATTTGTTCTAAGGCGCGTCTTTTCCTCCTTTTTCGTTAGTTTTTCCCCACTCCAGGTATAATATTCAGTCACTTTACTTATACTAGACATGACGTTAGTAGTTTTTAATAGAGTTATGTAAATATTTAGTGATTTAGTCGGTATACGTGCCTTTTCCCAATAAATAATGCACTCACGAATATAAAGAATTGCACTTACATTGTACTTCTAGAGCTGGTCTATTAAAGGAAAGATTTGAATCAGTAATTTAATGTTTTACATTTCTTATCGAAATATTTCGTTTTTATAACTGCGTTACTCCACAGAAATTATGATTGAACGAAAACAAAGCGCATCCTGAGAAAAAACATCTTTAAGAAGCCTATGAATTTACCTTAGTTCTCGCGCGTCATATATTGAAGAAGGGGTTAAACGTGGATAAAATTGTTATGCAGCAATGCTTCAAATACATCTATATATATAAAAATCAATTGCTGTTCGTTAGTCTGGCTAAAACTCGAGAACGGCTGAACGGATTTATCTTATCTTGGTCTTGAAATGTTCGTGGAGGTCTAAGGAAGGTCTAAAAGGTGAGAAACATTTGAATAATTGCCGGTAAAACCCTACAAACAGCCCTTTTCTTTTTCCCATATAAAAGTCCCATATAAACAAGATCTATACACAATATCATCTTTCATATGCTTTATTCATTTCACGCACCGCGTGTTATTATGAGAACGCGAAGTGTGTACATATTATTTACCGCGCAGTTGACATGACACGCGTCAACATATTAAAAGATCTATAAACAATATCATCTTTCATATGCTTTATTCATTTCACGCACCGCGTGTTATTATGAGAACGCGAAGTGTGTACATATTATTTACCGCGCAGTTGACATAACACGCGTTAACATATTAAAAGATCTATACACAATATCATCTTTCAAATGCTTTATTCATTTCACGCAACGCGTGTTATTATGAGAACGCGAAGTGTGTATAATATTTACCGCGCGGTTGACATGACACTTGATTGTTGATTCTACTTGATCTCTGTGATCTTTGACACGTGTCATCTTCTTATTCTTTTGTGTTATTTTTATTTTTATTATTTTCTCTATTTATTGTATATTTATGTATACTCTATGTTTCTAAATATTAAAAAAAATTAGAATTTCGATTCTGTATATAAATAAATAAATAAATGACACGCTTTAAAAATATCACTATTTACGATCCGCACACAAAATCAACTTTGATACACACAATTCAATTTGTGCGGCGCGCTTTGTGACCGAATAACGTTGTGTCGCAGAGTGCTTACCACGCACTTGACACAGTTTCTCGGTAAGTATTATCTAAATATCTATCTATATCTATATATCTATATATCTTTATATCTATATAACTCGAGAACGGCTGAATGGATTTATCTTATCTTGGTCTTGAAATGTTTGTAAAGGTCTAAGGAAGGTATAAAAGGTGAGAAAAATTTGAATAATTTCCGAGAAAACCCTAAAAACAGCCCATTTCTTTTTCCCATATAAACGTTTTCTAAATAAAATGTAGAGTCAATTTGAACTTAATTGCTATTCAATAAAGTTCATATTAAATTATAATCACTCACTGTTGTCTAAGAAATGTAGGTGTGTTAACCTAACTTCAAAGTCAATTTGCAATTTATTACCGCTGCACAAAGTTCAAATTCAATAATATCTACACAAAATAGTCTTCGCGTGCGCGTTGGAGGATCTAATGTCGTGTTCCGAAACTCAATAAAAGTGATAATATCGCGAATGCGACCAAATTGTATAGTCACAAAATGTAATAGATCATTAGTCACAGATCACAGAACACACCCGTAAAAGAGGTTGATACTTTTAAATATCTCGGCTCTGTGATATCCTTAGATGCCAAAACTGAATCTGACGTGGAGCATAGAATAAACACAGGATGGCCGAAAAGGAGGTCTCTCTCTGGGGTTTTGTGTGACAGCAAGATTCCAGTTAGGATCAAAGGTAAAATCTACAAAACTACTGTAAGGCCAGCTATGCTATACGGATCGGAGTGTTGGACCCCGCTGAAACGTGACTTGGATAGGATTCATGTGGCAGAGATGAAGATGCTGAGGTGGGCGGGCGGTGTGACTAGAGTAGACAAAGTTCGAATTGAGGGGTTCATTTCGGGTGGCCCCCATACCTGAAAAGATAAGGGAAAACCGCCTAAGATGGTATGGGCATGTGACACGGAGAGATGAAGACCACATGGCGAAGAGAGCTCTCAACATACCCACGCTGAGAAGAAGACCTGGAAGACCGCAGGCAACCTGGACTGCAACTGTAAACAAGGATCTGAAAACCCTGGGTTTGACCGAGAATGCAACGCAGGACAGACTGACATGGCGAACGTGCGCAAGGAGAGCCGACCCCAGATGATGGGAAATAGCGAGGCTAAAGATGAAGAATAAATATTAAGTTTTGTCACTAATTAAATTTCTGAACGCAACCATAATATTTGACATTAGATTTGACAACCAACTAATATGTCAATCCATCCTGTCGCACTTCAGAACACGGAAAAAAATTATAACGATACATATTGTGTTACGATATCTATGAGTGCGCGAGAACTTTCTTTACTTTGGTGATCCTTTGTGATAGTGACATTCCAAGTAATGTGCTCTTTGTTTTTGATATTTTGTGATAGTGACACTTTACTGCTAAGTGAGCGAGAAATTTTCTCACTTTGATTAATTACAATTTACGATGCCGAGGAGAAGATGACCTGACTTGGTCATCGCAGTCAATCAAATGTGGTAACCACGTGCTAACCGCACTGATGACCAGAGAGAGACAGATCAAGAAAATAGTCGTATTGCTATGTCAGAATTGCGTTATTTAGTGAGTGACAATGAAGAAGATAGGCTTAGAATGCAACGAGTTCGTGCACATCAAACACAACAACAGCAAGCACGACATAATGAAATTGCACGAATCCGCAGACGCAGTGCTCCTGTGATTCTTGAACGAGCTGCATTTCACTATGATCCGGCAATTGATTATTGTGCCGACAAATCGGTAACAATTGGGGAAATGAAAATAATTAGTAAATATTGTAAGGCGTTCAAATACACTGGTGAATCTACTGGATTATGTTGTGCTGGAGGCAAAGTGAAATTGCCACAATTGGTCCCACCACCAGATCCTTTTCGATCTTTAGTTTCTGGGATTGGAAATGATTCTAAGAACTTCTTGGCCAACATTCAGAAATATATAAAATGCTTTTTTTTTAAATACGGATTCGTTTTGTTTGTTTTAAGATTATTTTATACAAAAGTTTAGGTCTTTTATTTATCGATTGAGGCAGTACGAAGTCTGCTGGGTCAGCTAGTAATACTATAAAACAAGGTAAGTCATATTTTTTTTTTCTTTAAATAACATACAGTCACCACATATTCCCGTAATTTAGTTCTGTTAGTTGCCATACCTTGTCTTTAGGTATATACGCGCTCGGTGGTTCACCTGGAAACAATTTAAATATAACCTCATGTAGAAGAGAGTTCAGAAAAAAAATCTGAGGTTTCTTTAGATGACGATGAATGGATATTATCCGTTACTGTACCCATTTAAATCTACATAGGGTAATTTCAGATACAATGAGCTTAAGACTAGAAAGGTTGTGTGGTTGGGTATGTATTTATTTCGGCTAGTACGTGGTTTGTTCAGAAATACTGATATTTTGTTGGAAATAGGTTTATAAATTATCTGAGTATAAGGAGGCACTGATTGTTCATTCTCCCAAAGAGTTACACAAACCTGCTAGAGACTATCCCCCCTGAGAGAGCGATCAGACTGTTCAACCACATCGTCTCGTAAGTTCATATATTCCTCGCAAGGGAGGCCCAGTCCAGACACAAACTCCATTTTTTAAGGAACAGTTTGTTGAAGTCGTCTGATTAATGAGCATTAGACTTTGTGTTGCTTGTTTTTATTGTTTTATTTCTCTTTAGTACTAAATCATAAGTACCTATATTTCATTAATTGTTTCTGCTACTTTCTCGTACTTCAGTACTTATTTTGTGGTTGTTGTTTGTTTTGATTTGGATTAATTATTTCACTGCTTATAAGCGCATTTAGCTTACGTTTGTAAGTTTAAAAAAAAAATGAATATCAATTATCTCCAGTTGCAATTACCAGGCACTTATTCTATGTCGATTGAAAAACCTGCAAAAAAGAAAGAAAGCTTGTTGGAAAATGCGTTACTTTGGTTAAGAACTTATATTTGAATACTTTGATATGGTCAAAAATTTGTGAAGTAATCCGATCTCGTCCTTGCAATTTCAAATTTATGTCCAACATATCATATGTTACAAATATATCTTACTTATTTTAAATCCAAATTTACTTCAGAGCAAGATAACCAACAAACTTCAGTAAAGTACGATAATCCTGAATTTTCAGTATTTAAGTAATTCAGAAAAGCAGATAATTAATTCTGATTAATACTTTAAAATCTTATAAAATGTATAATTATGTTGACAAGATAGTTATATTTTCCTCTTATATGTTGCCTCATGATGAATTTTAGATAAAGGATACGTTTTAGATATTTTATTCAATAACTAGCGTGTACCCGGCATGCGTTGCAATGCCACTAAAAAAAAAAAAAACCGCGAGTTTTTATGGAAACGCCTCGTCGGGAGCCTCTCGCCTTCCGATTGGATAAGTCGGACTTGAGGCGTGACCGGAGCCAATTAGAAACAATAAACTTAGGTTATGTTGTTCTTACCTAAATTTGACAGTGGCGCCCGTATGTGTTTTTATTTATTGTAGTGCTTTTGGATACACAATGTTTTTTTGTTTTTCAGCTATCATTTACAACTGCATCGCGTAAATGAATATACTCTGCGGAACGCAACTTGGTTTGATTTAATCAAATGTAGAGGAGTCGTTCATTTTCTATTTTCGCGAACATGTATTGATAGAACGAATTTCGACCTTTTAGGATATGATTTTCAGCGTTTTCACGAATCATCAATCGATATGAATAGTAATTCATGGCACTGACTTTCTTAGTCGTTTCCTCATCTGTTTGTGGATTTCTCAACGGGATGTTGAAATGGTATCCGTCTTCTCCTTGCCAAAATAAAATCGGATATTGCAATCCATCGTACGATCGATGCTTTTCTGAGACTTGCTAAACATGACCATTTGTACGATGAGGAATGATTTGCGTTCGGCAGTGGTAGTGATAAGAATTGTACTTTCGTATGTTTGTCAAGACATGTTTTGATTCACTTGTATCACCCGATACCAACGTTAATAAAGGTTCGGGGGGTGAATCTAATTCTGGCAATTTCAATTTTCCACTCGTGCAGCACATTCCTAGTGTTTCATTTTTAAATTTAAAAGCACTACAATACACGCATAATTTATCAATTTTTCCAATAACAATACTTGGGTGCAGACTGTAATCATAATTAAGATCGTAATGGAAAGCACTATAATTTAAATCAGCATGCAGAGTACGTTTGGTATGATCTACGCGTACTCGATCTGCTTCCAATCTTGCTTCCCGTTGCTCATCTGTTTCATGTGAACGGGTTTGAGCAGTGTGTACTCTAACTGTTTCTTATCTCGCTTCCCGTTGTTCATTTGTCCTGATGAACGGGTTTGAGCAGCGTGTACTCGATCTATTTCCAATCTTGCTCTCCTTTGCTCGACTGTTTCTGAAGCTCGAGATGCCCTTTTCATTCGTGCTTGAGTAGTACTCTTGACCTATTGCTTTTCGTTTGGGTGGCATAATTGATTTCACAGTGAATGTAACGTTTTGAAATTCACTTTTGAAAAATAAATTGATTGATATAATACTAACATTAAGGTTATCAACTGATAATACTTGGTGAAATAATTATAATTTTAGAATTAATTATAATTTAAAAAATATAATACCTAGTATTTCATAATATCTTTTTAAATTGAAAGCAAAAAAAAAAAATTATTGTATAATGCTGGCTGTCATAGCTCAATGGTAAAGCATTTGCTTTGCAAGCCAAAGGTCGTGGGTTCGATCCCCGACGGAGATTTAAAAAAAAGGATTTTTTAATCGATTTCTGAGCTCTAAAATATCCCGGTTGGTGTGAATTTGATCAGCCGTAAAATGTCAGTCAAAGCCAATCAATTAAAATTGGTGGTAGACAAAAGTCATCCCTTGAAGACCACCCATTCATAGTAGATTCCTGTAATAATAAAGGATGATGCGTGAATCTCGGGCTGTAGTCTATGACGTTGGCGGATCAACACTCCACACACAGCGTTTAGTCATATGCACCATGGTAAGCGTCATAGAATTCCACAGATGAGACAAAAAATTACTATCACCATCTGTCGGTATTCTCCTGTATGTGTTTACATAAAAAAAAAAAAAAAAAAAAAAAATCTCAATACATTAAGACTAATCACATACCAATTAATTTTTTTGAAATAACCTTTTTCAATTGTTGTACCCGCACACATATACAACCTGTAAATATGTGTGTACTAATATAGGATCTTGTCCATACCTACATAAGCCACGGCCTGTTTTTATTTTTTCACTATTGAAGATGGTCTTCAGGAAGGCCGAAACATGTAAACATTAAAATAAATTGTGAATCAAAACTAAATATTTTTAATTTATTAATTTTTACTTAAAATTAATTATTAAATTATGATATAATA
>JAGTXR010000420.1:0-138289 GCA_022606575.1 Glossosoma conforme | reverse complement strand
TTTTGATACTCTAGTGATAACCGATTACAGTGTTCTTGAATCAAGAAAATGACAAGATTATATGCATTTTTAAATATTTATTAGAATATTATTATTTCAATATTCTAATCTACTTTAAGATAGTAATATAGATACTAAAGATCTTAAATTTACTGTCCCAATAAAGCGGAATGTTGTCGCAATTAAACATATAAATTTACTATTGGCTTCATGGTTTGGTTTCTGTTCTTTGAGATTTGTCCCAAATAAGTGGCTGTCCCAATTAAGCGGTGTCCCAATTAAGCGGAATCGACTGTATATAAGATAAATAACTAATGAAATTTACTTTTGGTTAAACTCATTGATATGATTTTTTTTAAATAGTTTAAACAATTGATTATTAGTGCTCAACGTGAAAACAAAGTTAAAAAACGTTATAAATTTAATGTTTGTAATGGATCCCCTAATGAATGCTTAAAACATAAAAAAAAGCTTTGAATTTCGTACAAATCAATAAGAATAAAAATAGATTAACCCTTTCATTACGACTCGGTGGAATACACATACAAATTACACGGCATATATCGGGTACGATACGATCAGGTGAAAACTCTAATGACATGTTTTCCAATTACACATTAATTTAAGTCACTTACTTTATTAAAAATATTACATTCGTCTTGTGAGAAACATTGATGTCAGCTCGATATAAACCTTGCAGGCTGGTGCCAAAAAGCCTCCAAATACAATATTTCGTCTCTTATTTTTGTTGGCTCATCGGACACGCATTTGTCGCCAAATTGTTTGTTTGACAGGTATAGTTCTGTGGATCGCCACTGGATAAATTTCAGCGCTGGGTATCACCGACTACGAGCGCTGAGTGCCCGGCCATCAGTCTCTGTCTACTCGAGGCGTTAACAAAACGTCATTGTTTGCCTCGAGCAGACCAAAAGTTTGTCAATCTTTTAATTAAATATATGTCAATGTGCATCTGAAAAAGTCTTTGTGTTGCTCATCTGCTCCTCATTTATCCACCACGCGTTTTAATAACGATCCCGGTGACGTAAAGTAGCTTTTTCTTAAGTAAGAGAATGGTAACATGAAATTGTTATTTATTTTCTGGACAATTGCATAGCTGGTAGCTGTATTCTATATAGTCGTATAACGTAAACATTCCTGTTTACTTGCGAATATTTTTCATTTTTCCGCGAATTTTCCCCGCATTTTCCGCACGACGGGGAAAATAAATACTGCCTGCCCTTCTTGAAAGAGGTTCTCTGTTATAATACATTCCGAAATTACAGGAATATCGTGCTTTTAAGCGTTTTGTGAAAACCGATAAGAGCGTGTAGCCGAGGGCTGAACTAACTATAAGCTCAACTCACTTGTCCTCTCCATAGTATTACGATCATCTGGATTTGTCTGTTAATACACGTAAAGAGATTATAAAACCCGTCAAGCATTAAAGAGCTCCTTTTGAGAGCTGCCCGGCCGAGGGAATGAAAAATGACTCAATCCCATGAACTGGAAAACTGGAATCGTGCACAGGACCGCCTCTGACAATTCAGTAGTTTTATAAATTACACGTCATCTCATATTTAATTGTTTTTCACTTCAGATACGAAATTATTATAACATTTAAAAGTAGAGTCGCCACTGAGGTCAAAGCAAAAATATCATTGATATCAGTCTGAACTTTCTAAAAACGTACGCATTTATGAAATTAAACATGTTTTACATAGTGAAAAATCACTGGGAAACTTTCTTTACGGATAACCCTCGTACTTATACAATTTTTAATGCTTCACATGTCTGACCCAAATAAATAATTGATTGTACTTACTTTCGGTATTTTTTTTTTACTTTTTTATAAGCATAGATTATATAAAATATAATTCAATTACTTAAATAGCCATGGATCATGTTAAATTATCTCGCGTATAGTTGCAAGTGCTTTCATGGTCACAATACTACAAGTACAGTTTATCAATACAAATCTACAATTAAAGTGTATTACTAATTTGCAAGCATAAAATGAATGATATAATTCGTATTCCATTTTTATATGTTTAAATATATATAAATCTGCCGCCAAGCCACGCAGATATCTGAGAACCGCTTCTTCCAGCTCTTCTATTTCGCCGAAATGCGTTCCACCCAAATGTTTCTTCATGTCAGGGAAGAGATGGTAGTAACTTAAGGCTAAGTCTCGGCTGTAGGGTGGGTGTTTGACGATACCCCATCCAAATTTTGCAATGAGCTCATTGGCCAACATTTTTGGCACCCACCTCGCGCAAACCTTAGCATACCCTTGATGCTCCGTCAAAATCTTGTCAATAAAGGTTTTGCTGACATCAGGGATCATTTCGGAGAGCTTAAGAACCGTCACTCTTTGATCTGAGAGCATCGCTGCCTCCACTTTTGCTATTGTTTCGTCAGAAACAGATGGCCGTCCAGAACGCTGCTTATCATGGACGTCAGTACGCCCGTTTTAGAACTCTCTGCACCATTTGCGCACGTGTTGTACGCTCATACACTTGTCTTCATAGATTTTGCATATCTGGGAATGGATTTCTATCGATGCAATGTTTTTTGCAGACAGGAAACGCCTGGCGGGTGAAGTGAGGGGGAGATCCGTCATGTACGGCTGCCAATCCAAGACTGAGTTCCGCAGGCAGCTCGCTAGGTAATGTATTTGGAGTGAGGTAACCAAGGTACACTCCAGAATCGCCGGATCCACCATAATATCGATTTTCAGAACTGTAGCACCATGGGACCTTACTTTACGGAGAAATCTGGTATCAGAAAAAACTGACAGTACTTTAAAATTTTCAGTCAGACAGATTAATGTAATCCGATGCGGTTCTGTCGGCCGGCCTCTAGATGTTACCAGTTGATCACGGTTCGTGAATAATTCATTTAGCAAGCCTCCGAGAGTTCTATTGAAATTCCTCGTGATTTATAGTTGAGGAGTACATTGTTACGGCCTGTAAGGGCTCAGCATAATACTTCCCCCTCCGGCGGGAAAACTTTCAAAAAATGATACACACAAAGAGGGCGGCCGCGCACCACTATGAAAAAAGGTTCTTGCGGCAAAACGGCGCGATATTTTTGAAATTTATGAGCTGAAAAATCTTGAAAATATTGCTTAAGCCGACGGACAACGTGAATTATAATCCCAAATATGAACCCGAACTGAGGTATCTTAGATTTTGTAAGTCACCAAAAAATACTAAGCTCACTTTATTACTCACTATAAAAATAGAGACCAAATTCTTCAGGTTTGTAACCCTTTGATTACGGCTCGGTTTGAATACAAATTAAACTGTCAATTATAAAACTAGTATTTGAAGCATAAAAGTACTTATCTGGTCTATTCAATCTATCAAATGATGCATAAAAAACTATTCTAAGAAAGTAGCGAAACGATATATCGCGTCAACCAATGTCAACAGTCGGGGAATCTTATGACGGCATATGCCGACAAACTATGCTAAAGGGTTAATGTATTTATTTAGCATATACGAGTATATGTAGATTTGTTTAAACTGTGTTTTTTTAATCTTAATTATAACAATTAAAATTTAATAAGCAATTCTGATGTCTCATCTGTGGAATTCTCTGACGCTTACCATGTTGCATATGGCTAAGTGCTGTCAGCGTCATAGACTACAGCCCGAGATTCAAGCATCATCCTTATTATTACAGGAATTTACTATGAATGAGTAATAAGCTTCACGGAACGACTTCCGTAGACCACCAATTTTAATAAAAGAGGCTTTGACTGTCATTTTACGGTTAAGGGATCAAATTCACACCAACCGGGGTTATTTTAGAGCTCAGATATCGATTCAAAATCTTTTTTTATTTTAATACCCGTCGGGGATCGAACTCACGACCCTTGGCTTGCAAAGCAAACGCTTTGACTATTAAACTATACCCGCCGGTTAATTTATAATATTTCCATATCATATAATGAAAACTGATATATGTCATCAATTAGCGGCGTACATACGTGTATGCATAAGCTAGAGAATATAGAAAAACGAAAAATTTAAGTACATCAAAACCATGTCACTCTTTTACAAAATACGCGCCAAATGAAAGTCTCTCCACAATAACAATAGTAACAATTATCCTCCAGTATACCTAGTACATGCTTTTTTCTTCACCTAGACTAGAAGGAAGGTAAGGAAAAAAAGGAGAATAGGAAGCTCTTCCGAAGGCAATCTACCGCAGTCATATTTTACCGGTGACGTCACACCGGAATGTCGTAAAGCGGTAACGACCGCAACCCCAGCGACGCGCCTTGCAATTTTTCAGGAAACACCTCCCTCCCTCTCCCGCACCGACTCACCCTCAACCCACTAAGAAAACACTCCTTTCAGACATCATTGTGAAAAAACGCGAGTGTGTAGTTTTTATTTTTCAGCACAATTCTACGGTGAAGGCTTTTCAGGATTCGTATTATAATACAAGTTAATAAGGATAAGTTATATTATAAATAGGGGTTATCGAAAGTTATCCGTAAAATAATGTACCTATAGCGCTTCAGGCATAAAAAGCGCTGTTATGGAGAATTCCGTGATTCTGTAGTGTACCTTGGTTCCCCCACTCCAAATCCCTTCCCTAGTGAGCTGCCTGTGGAACTCAGACTTGGCTTGGTAGCCGTACATGATAGATATCCCCTCGCTTCGCCCGCCAAGTGTGAGATGCGCTCGGTGATCCGTTTCCTATGGACACAAGTGTATGAGCATACAACACGTGCGCAAATGGTGCTGAGAGTTCAAGAACGGGCGTTTTGACGTCCATGATGAGGAGCGTTACGGATGGCCATCTGTTTCTGACGAAACAATCTCAAAAGTGGAGGCACCTCATACGACCTTAATATATGATGTTGATCTGAAATACGCAATAAAAATGTTTTATTTTAATTGAATATTGACTTGTTTTAAAAAATAATTCTTGTAATTTTTCTTTATCCATAAAATATCCTAAAAAATTATGTATGTTTTATGATTTTTCTATTACTCTAATGTGTATTTGCACTAAAATATAATACAAAAATAACCAATATTGAATGTTACAAATCAAGTTTGTTATCAGTGAGTGACGACATATATATATACATTTATAGACGCAGTTAAAGATATAAATATAAATACATCATAAAAGTAAAGGGCTACAAGCGATAAGAATTTAATCATTATTTAACTAATCAAATAAAACGCATATACATAATATGCGTTTTATATTCTATGGTGCTTATCTGAAAGTGATAAAAAAAGACTAGAGGCCTTTGAGATGTGGTCGTACAGAAGAATTCTCGGAATTTCCTGGAAAGACCACGTCACGAACAATGAGGTTCACAGGATAATCAAGAAAGATAGGCACCTTATAAGAACCATCTCAGAGAGGCGAGCCCGATGGATTGGTCACATCATGCGCCACGATGGTCTTCTTCACGATATTGTGGAGGGGATGGTTGAGGGTAGAAACTGTATAGGGCGCCCTAGACGGGAGTATTCGCAGCAAGTATTCAAGGACATGAATTGTAGTGCTTATGCTGAGCTGAAAAGTGTTGCGGAGGACCGAGAGGAATGGAGATCGAGATGCAAGATTCTGTTGCTGCAAACCAATCCACCGGATTGATACTACGAAGAAGATCTTATATACTTAAGATAGACATCTTTGACATCGGGTAAGGCAAGAACCGTGGCGTCAAAGAGAGCTTTGTGAAGACCACACACTCCAGTCCATCCATTAAAGTTTTCAAAAGTTGAGCAATCATACAATTTATATAACATACAGGTACGTAGCCTTTCAGATGCTTCATATCTGCGTTTAACAGCAAATATTTAAATTTTGAAAATATGATATTTGAAATGCGGATGTTGTTCGTATCGTTTCCGTTCGCGATCGCCCTAATCCATCTTTATGGCGTCGTGTCGCTTCGCCGGAAGCTCGTAAAGTCGTTCCGACCCTCGGACGACGCGCCTTGCGACTTTTCAGGAAACTCTTCCTGAAAAATCCTCCAGCGACAATAACTCTGTTCCTGCTGAAAGGCATCCAGCGAAGAAGCTTACTTTATATTTTATAACAGACGTCATTAATATTTATTGCAATAAAAAACTGTGTCATTTTTTTACTGGAATGTATAATTGTAAAACAATTTAACAAGTAAACAATAAATTTACTCGTTTCAAATGTATTATTATCTTTCAATTAAAGGGTCCGCCAAATAACTTTTTTTTTTTTAAAACAGGGCGCAAAACATCGAGTGTAGCTTCGGCTGTGTGGCACGTAGCGCCGTCCTGTTGAAACCAAATGTTGCCAATATCCTTCTTTTCAATTTTTGTAAACAAAAATTCGTTCAACATGGCCGCGCCGCATGGAAGCGCCATTGATGGTGCTTCACGCACACTTTCTGCCACAGCAGCAATATTCTCGGGTGTACGCACTGTTTTTGGCTTTTCACGCTTTGGTTTATCGATGAGGATGCCAGTGTCTTTCACTTTTTTCACAAGATAACGAACATGCGGAGCTGACTGTGATTCTCTTCTTCCAAAATCCGTACGCAATTTTCGCACACATTCTGAAACATTACTATGATTTTCAAAGTAATGTCGCAATATTTCCCAGCGTTGTTCAAGCGTATACACAACCATATTCGCTTAGCGGAAGGATAAAACTAATTATTTGTCAAATCAGACATGAGCTAAGTGTTACCATTCATGAAATAAGCACTAGTTGAAAAAAAACGTTAGATGGCGAACCCTATATAAGCTATAATATAAAATTGTAATAATAACCATTTTTCAGTGTGTAAAATAGTACATTTCAAAGACATAATTGAAAATAGACCATTAATTTTTTGATAACAATTGTATTGCTTCTTAAATTTTAGTACTGAAGTTAGTACATTTAAGATGTATCGTGAGCATAGTTTGACTAATAATACTGTTTTAAACAGCGGTTAAGAAACATATGCGATTTTTAAAAGTAGAAAACTCAAAAATAATTAATGATAAAAACTTTTGTACAAGTAAAAAATACAGGATACGTTTATCTGTAGACACTATTTTTAAGTGGG
The DNA here is from genome assembly GCA_022606575.1 of Glossosoma conforme. Lineage (NCBI taxonomy): Eukaryota > Metazoa > Arthropoda > Insecta > Trichoptera > Glossosomatidae > Glossosoma > Glossosoma conforme. The sequence continues at coordinate 131,217 of JAGTXR010000420.1, read as the reverse complement.
TTATTCATGATCTATATTAGATACTGTAGAGGGCGCCCTCGACGGGAGTATCTGCAGCAAGTATTCGAGGACACGAATTGTAGCGCTTATGCTGAGCTGAAAAGGGTTGCGGAGGACCGAGAGGAATGGATATTGAGATGCAAGATTCTGTTGCTGCAAACCAATCCACCGGATTGATACTACGAAGATGATTAGATGGAAACATCTCTAGCAGCAGAGGAACACTGATGATGAAACGTCAAAAAAATCTTATTATTCAATAAACGTTCTCTAGCTGGAACATATGGTCTCTAAAACTTTATGGCGAACCGTTCAGTTAGCTCTGTTCAGTCATCCAAAGTACTGTCAAATAATACTGTCAGGTACACATGCGGCGCTTAGCCATATACACCATGGTAAGCGTCATAGAATTCCACAGATGAGACTTCAGCATCACTATCACCATCTGTCGGTATTATCCTGCATGTGTTGAAACAAAACAAAAAATCTAAGGGACGGCTCAACCCAACCAACAACACACGGTATTGCCACGCCATCATCGATCCAGGTTCTAAAAGCTTTGAATATTGGTTTATTTCGCTGATAAAAATCTTTTTCTAAACATTATAAACATCATAATCAATAAGAATATATTACTTTTTTTTACTTTATAAAATACAATTTATGTTATATTTATTTTGACTACAAGTTAAGAAAAAATACTTGTTAATTCATTTACAACGACTACCATTTCATATAAGAAAATAAGCTCTGAAACTTTTCAAAGGTACGAATTGTATTTATATTGTTATTTTAATATATTAACATCCTCCTCTCTTTTCCGCAGAATGAGGAGCAGATTAATAACACACATACTTTTTCTGAAGCACATATATATTCACGATAAACTTACAAACTTACAAACTTCCGGCCTAGGCGGAATAACATGACGGGCCGGCCATAATGCGACCTTCTCGGCCGTCGGAACACAACTCCTGCCGTGCGGCGCCGTGGTCTGTCACACAGCGCCCCAGTGGCGATCTACGTAACTAGTCCAAAATTCCAATATGGCGACACATACAAGTACGACAAGCGAACAGAAATAAGAGACGAAACATTGTATATGGAGGTTATTGGTACGGTCACCAAGGGCTATAACATGCTGATGTCACGATGCAAACATTGAGTTCTAAATTTAGTATATATACATTTTTTTAAATATTAAATGAGTATATTTATAAAGATGAGTATTAAACTATAATCTTAGACGATGAGAAATTTCTTATTCAATAGAGTCATCTATTTAAAGATACGTCTGTAGAACCTGTTCCCTCGTAGATATTTCTTTCACACTCCTGAAATGAACACCCATTAAGTAAGTAGTTTCTCGAACAGTTTTAAAGCTACATCTACTGAATATATTTCCTGCAGCAGAATCTCGGCTGCAAGTTAAGAAACTGAAATATCGCTTTCAAAAGAAAACTACTTCGAATCTGTCGACAGTGAAACATTGCATTTGAACGTCATCGTTCGTTTCTTCAGAATGAAATTTGTTTTGTTATTTTAAGTGCACTTTACGGGTCGTCTAAAAATATTGTGTCACTTAAAAAGAAGGTCACTTAATTTACTTTTGGTGATTATATATATTATATATAAACATATACATGATAGCACTAGGTCTGCTGGACGCTGTGAGTGGAAATTATGTGAAGTATTTGCTTGTTTGCAGATCTGAAAAGAATATTTGGCGTTTATTACAAGATAATATTTTGTAAGAAATTCATTTAATGTAAAAATTCGGGGAAAGAATTCCATGGCCTGATTTGGTGTTGAAGAAGCTATTTATGAGTCGATATATGTCAACCATGTACGGATTCTCTAACAATTCCAAAATCATCAAAAATATTCAAAAGTTACTACAGCATTTATAATTTGGAAGTTGTCCAGAACCATACTTGTTCCCTGGTGGACCGTCGGGTGCAGATTTTGTAGGACGAAGAATAGACAATATTAGTTGAAAGAACTGAGATTCGATATGTAAGAATGTTCTATATGTGGAACGAATATGAAAAGATAAATATTTTGTAAAGAAAAATGGTGCGAACGGAAACACATTCCCGTTTTATTCCTTACTAGCTGACCTGGCGAACTTTGTAACGCTTCAGAATCAATAAATACTTCGTTCACATATCTTAGTTTTAAGTTTGATTGCAGTCTAAAAAAATGTACAAATGTTCTGTTTCATGCAAAATTAATGAAAAAATAAATTCCTAATTGTAACCGTAATTCATTTCCCATGTTTTTTTATATTTTTCAATTCAGAATCAAGACAAATATATCAAATCTACAATAATGAAAATCAGTTCAGCCGTTCTTGAGTTATAAATGGTGGAACTAACACTACTTTTTATTTTATATATAAATATAGACTAATAGAAACAATAATAAATATTAAACAACGTTATTTATGCTTTATTTATTTTAATAATACGTATATATATATATTTATTTTCTGCTCAAGTTCATTTTATAATCTCATCGCTTAGTAAATATAATTATACAGCCCTAGTTCTGCTCTTTGCACCGCCTGCGGAAACCTCGAGGTTAAAGTTATCGAAAACCTCTTTAAAACTATAAAGTGATAGGCACCACGGCCTATGCACACAATCAACTGAGGGTCGTACTAAAAGGAAATTACCTGCGCACACCTAAGCATCTGCACGGAAAACTAATTGGCTGAAGTTTTCAGTTTTGCTGAGCTGCATAGTTGTGTGCAGTGCGCTTACCGCTCAAAACGGAAGAACGGGGAATACGTGGTGCGGTGAAGAAGAGGGTTGGAATGGGAGATGCCGGTGGGGAGGGGATTGCAGTTTGCTATGACGTCATCCGTTGCACCAGTTTATACGGTCGAGCTAGCGCACACAAAATGCACGTATATACGTAGTAATATGCACACAACTGCATGATATTCAAATAAAACTGATTGCGTTCTCTCGTTTACGTTATTATTAGCGTTGCATTATTGACATGCGAATGCAAATGTTGATTTTATCATTTTATTTGAATAATATTCGATTATAGATGGAAACTGAAACTTGAAATTATTGGAAACGTCGAATATATATTTTATTGGGAAATTCGTGGTGCCCATATGCTCCAGATAAAAATCATACGTGGATAAAACAAATAGTTGAGCCAATTGCATGGAAATGAACATAATTTTTGTCATCAGAAATGGGTTTAAAGTGTAAAAGAAGTAAACATAACTATAGTAAAAGTTCTCCACTCTACGAGTTTCGCGTAAGAGAGCTTTCAAAAAGCTTTACTTTTTTGTTTCTACTGGAAAATGATTTTTTTATTTATAAATTATTAAATATCATCAATTAAATCATGAATTACCCATTTTTTAAATAGTGTGTATAGACAAACGTACTTCGTATTATCTCGATATTGTAAATGAAATGAGTATCAAAATAAAATTGAACACTTTTCTTTTAAGCGACATGTTTCGATTACTGCGTTTGCAGTGAAATATTGCAAAAACACGTTTTTAATAAATTGCTTTAAAAAATAGTGCACGTTATAAATAATTGTCATCAAACTGACCAATACTCACTGGGGAGCCTAACCACCCCTTCTTTGCACCTCAGTTTAGGGCTTTGTTTCTCAGTCGGAGAATATGCGGCACCAGTGTGGGGTCGATCAACCCACTGTAATCAAGTGGATACTGCCCTGAATGATGCGTGCAGCGTCGTCACAGGCTGCCTCAAACCAACACCCATTTCAAAACTATACCCCTTGGCTGGTATCGCAGCACCAAACATAAGACGCAAAGTCATATGCGCGGAAGAAATGCGTAAGGCAATCAACCAACCGTCCCACTGCTTGTATAATCAGATACCCCCAACACCCAGACTGAAGTCGCGAAGTAGCTTTCTGAGATCCACACAACCTCTCACAACCGGCCTTGAAAATGAGAGACTTCAGCTTTTGCAACAAACTTAATCAGAAGATTTCATAACGCCAAAGGAAAGCCTACTAACTGACAAGAACCTTGATTGGTGGACGTGGAAATCTCTGAACAGATTAAGAACCGGAGTTGTTCGGCAGAGAGAGCCACTATTGTGCGGCTGTGGAGACCTGCAGATCGCTTCACACCTTAGATCCTGCTCCATATGCCCAACAAGCTGCACACCTCAAGACCTAATGCTAGGCAACAGACGGGCTATCGATGTTGCCAGATACTGGGCAGAAATAATTTGACGTCACTGACAGGAAGAAGAAGAATAATTGTCATTAAAATTATAGGATACCGGCAAAAAATATCGCTCAAAAAATACATTATCTTTATACTAACGAAAAACTAATGTCAAAACCTGTAAGCCAAAATGTTATAGCTGAAAAAAGGTTACAAGATAGAAATTTTATCCATAAAATTTCATGTTTCTTGGAAATGGAATAATATTATTGTAGCTGCGTAGATCCCTGTTATATCCTATCCAAAAAAAATGTGTGCCTAAGCTTTTTATGGGATATTCTGTGTGAAATAACATATCAAAATAACGTTAATAAATACGCAGATGTCCGGATTACTGTAGTAATATTTTTGAGGTGGATAAACCTAATACCATTTCGGGTCATTAACCCAGGATGAATATGATGTAATATGTTTGTGCGGCCTTAATATTTGATGATGTATTACATGTTAGATGAGAGTAATGTATGGCGGGGCTGACTCCTGACACTGTGCGGCTTTGGGAAACTTTGTAAATGGATTCTGCGGTCGGGGAGTTTGGGAGACGGTGGTCTAGAAGACGAGAAAGCTGCAAATTAAATTTCGCAACGAAACTTTATCCATTATACAAAAAATCAACGTTCAAATGAAATCGAATCGGAAAGCGCATTATCGAAAATATGTAAAATCGCGAATCGAATCTGAATCATATCAAGAAATATATTCTTGTTAGATTGATTTTGTTATTTTTGTCGAATTTTCATATTCGAATTTGCATTCTAAGATCTCCATTATATACTTTAATAAATTGGTGAAATATTGGATATGAATTGGTTACACACATATTTTGTTGCGCCATTTTAAATATAACGTTAAGGTTATTTCTTGACACACGGCTCAAATCAAGAAAAAGTTTCCTACGGTCGAAAACGGAAATGGTGATACCACCCTGCGACTGAACATGTGGAAAAACGCAACTGAGGGGAATGCTTGGATTGCCCCGAAAGAAAAGAAGACCTAGCCCCTGGATATGAACAGGGGTGGAATATATGCAGGTCCCTTAACAGACTTTGGACCAGAGTATGCAAGACGAGGACACAAATAAAAGCCTTACAGTGGACCGACTGAATGTGACTGCGGCGCGGAGCAGACCCTGTCACACCTTCTGGAGTGTGCGCTGTGTCCGAGTAGCCGCACCCAGGAAGACCTGATGATGTCCGGGAGTAACGCCATTGATGTCGCCCACTTCTGGGCAGACAGGATCCGACCCTGTTGCTTCCGACACGATTATATATATGTAATAAAAATTTAAAGTGTTGATATAAACATTTAATAAAAATTTAAAAATACGTGCTGAATGAAATAACTTCGCATGTAAACTTACGATCAAAAAGTTTATACAATGTTCCTTACACCTTTATAAATCTAAAACAAATACCTAACAATGGGCACTAACAGGCACCAACTGATAAAACACCGGACAAAGTTTGGCCAACTTGGCGGCCGAAAAAAACGAACGCCAAGTTTGCAAATAAAATCATAAATCGAACCCATTCCCGCGCTTTTAAGCCTGAAATAGACTCGGCCGGGGTGAAAAATGGCCGCCCGGGACGAAAAAACAAGATTGCGCAAAGTTATTTAGTTTCTTTGTCCATAACCTGCGCCATTTTATGTATCCGTGTTATAACCCTTACAGCCGTTATCTCTTTGGAGCAAAATGCCTCTATTCCTGCGGCAAAACATGCCATAAATAAGACGCCCTTAAACATTCTTTCTTTTCACGGCTACGTTTTATTTTCATTCGTTTCATGACTATTACAGACGTACATACGGCGATGTAGAGATATTATCTGTGGTACATATGACGCTTGCCATTTGTAAGATGACTTTGCGTAATGTTTGACGTGTAAATCAATTATAACCCGTTAATCAGGAATCATTCATATTTAAAGAGACCATTTAAACGTGACTTTTGTTTTTAAGTTTAAAAAATCATATTGAAGCTTTATTCTAAGATATTTTTTATGAGAATATTGTAATTTAATCCGCAATTTAATTCAACTTATATTTGGAAGTACGATCACCTGGGATGGCATAACAAAAAGTCAACAGACGCATACATCAAGCAAGGCAAGCGTTCAATAAAAAAAGTAAAATTCTTGAAACAAAAAATATTAATTTAAAGCTCCGCAAGCAACTTGCCAAAACATTTTTTTGGAGCATCTTGTTGTACGGCTGTGAGGCAAAGTGCTTATCTGAAAGTAATAAAAAAAGACTTAAGGCCTTTGAGATGTTATCATACAGAAGAACTCTCAGATTTTCTGGAGAGACCACGTCACGAACAATGAGGTTCTCAGCATAATCAAGAAAGATAGGCACCTAGTAAGAACCGTCTCAGAGAGACAAGCCCGATGGATCGGTCGCATCATGCGACACGAGTCTTCTTCACGACATTGTGGAAGGGATGGTTGAGGGTACAAACTGTAGATGGTGACCTAGACGGGAGTATTTGCAGCAAATGTACGAGGACATAAGTTGTAGCTCTTATGCTGAGCTGAAGAGGTCTGCAGAGGATCGAGAGGAGTTGAAATCGAGATGCAAGATTTTGTTGCTACAAACCAATCCACCAGATTGATACTACGAAGAAGAATAAATTACCTAAATATAATATTTTGTATTCCTGTAAATGTAATATAAATATTCAGGGATAATTTTAATATTGCCTTATTGACGAAATAACAAGAATCACATGTACGTCAATATAAGTCAAAATAATTATTATCAATTTAGTAACTGGAAAGTATGAAGCAAAATAAACGATATTCCAGGAATCCTTGAATATCATGGATATACTACGTTATGTAACAGGTCCATGATAATGACGCTGAGTATTTTGCTTTACGTGTAAAAGTAGAAAAATAAATACTAGGAATAACATACTAGTATTTTCAAAAAAAAAATATGTTTCAGTAGCACACTTTGAAAAGCCTGTTCCATATAAAATCATTTCAACTTAAAAATACGCAAATGATATAATATTTTTACTCTGTTTGATATGATTGTAATATTGAGAAAATATTTATTGTAATCTATACACTACACTACTATTTTATTTTTTATTATTATCAAATTTGATTTAATATAAAATTACGTAGTTTATTTGCTTATTTCAAATATCATACGAGAAAGTTACAGGTAAAGTCAAAATAAATCAATAAACGGGTATAATTTAAAAAAAATAAGCAAAGGCGTTAACACGTTCTAAAAATCATAAATCTTCTCATATTATACATTTCGTCCTGAAAAAATGTTGTCATTATTTAATAGTTATGAAAATTTTGTGAAATATAAAATCGAAAAAAGTGGAATGCACACAAAAAAATCTTTAGTAATTTGGCATACATACAAAAATGCTTAGCAAGAAAAAGTCATCAATCGTAACTGATAATTTAATACTAACGCAATTTGGAGAGGCCAAAACTAAAGGAATATTTAAACAATAATATTTTTTTGAATTATGGAATGTTTTACGTGTTTTTAAAAAATATCTCGCGTTTCATTGTTTTTTTAATTATTTTTCGTTCTGATAGCTGAAGAGTCTTTGTTACTCCTGTTGTAACTAATAAATTAACTTTTAAATGAATAAACAACCCCTTTCAGATTCCCGAGTTTTGCAGGCCGGTTATTATTATTACATTAAATTACCCCATTTGTGTTTGAAACTTTTTACAGCCGTCCTTAATACATTCTAAAGCCGCGATTACACGCACAAAGAAAATATGTATATCATAAGCGTCTCTAGCTCTTTTGTTGTCGTTGGGGAGCCCAACCACCCCTTCTCCGTACCTCAGCTTTAGCACTTTGTTTCTCAGCCAGAGAATATGCGGCACCAGTATAGGGTCGATCAGCCCATTGTAATCAAGTGGATACTGCCCTAAATGATGCATGCAGAGTCGTCACAGGCTGCTTCAAACCAACACCCATTTCTAAACTATACCCCTTGGCTGGTATGGCACCACCAAACATAAGACGCACCGAAGAAATGCGTAAGTCAATCAATCAACCGTCCCATTGCTTGTGTAATCAGATACCCTCAACACTCAGACTGAAGTCATGAAGCAGCTTTCTGAGATCCACAGAACCTCTCACATCCGGCCCTGAAAATGAGAGAATCAAATCCTCTGGCGACAAGTCGCACCAGAGGATTTTATTACTCCAAAGGACGGCCTCCCAAGCGGCAAGAATCTTGACTGGCTGACCTGGAAATCCCTGAACAGATTAAAAACTGCAGTTGGTAGAACAAAGGATAATCTCGAGCGGTGGGTAATTCTTCAGCAGGGAGAGCCACTGTTGTGCGACTGTGGAGACCTGCAGACCACCTAAGATTCTGCTCCGTGTGCCCAACAAGCTGCACACCTCAAGACCTAATGCTAGGCAACACACTATCGATATTGCCAGATACTGGGCAAAAATAGTTTGACGTCGCTGACACGAAGAAGAAGTCTATAGCTTAGAAAATGTAACCACAGTCATCTTATGAAATTCTCACCAAAAGTTTTCACAACACTTCTATCAATTGTCATTATCCTTGTATTGCCTCAAAATGTATCTACACCTGAAACTTTGGTAAATACATATTTAGAGTTAAATTCTAGGCGTTTAAAGGGAAAGCAGTTCTAGTACCAGATTTTTATTTGAGCAAAATAATGGACACAAAGGTAAGGTAAATATAATATTCATTGTATTTCAGTATATATATATCAATGTGTTTACACATTTCTTTCACTTGTGTTAAAATAACATGGCGATCTATTTTTAAAAAAAAACATCACTTTCAGATACATTTAAAATAATAAATAAGTAATATGGTGGTAGTAGAATTCTTTTAAAAAACAGAAGCTTACATTCGAATGAATGAGTGAGCAAAGTGTTCGAAAAATTACTTCATAATCTTGATGGACATTATGTTTCAACGTTATTGTTCCGGAACCGTGGTCGCGATTCCGAAATTGCAGCATCAGCTAACCGGTGATGCCGAAATACCAAGGTTCCGGCACTGAGGATAAATCCAAAGACCAGAGATAAGTTGATACTAATTTATTTGATACGAGACCGCTTTTAATACCCTAGTTTACAACATGAGTAAGCATTATAAAAGTAATATTAATACATTGAATGTCATACACCGCACATTCCTCGATACCGTTTTTGGACCCTTATCCCTTCAATCCACATAGAGTGGCAAATTATTGGGATGGTCAATACTCCGTATCAATGCGTAAGCATTATTTATTAATATTTATACATGAAATTTCGTACACCACAAATTCCTCGATACTTGTTGTTTTGGACCTTGATCCTCTCAATTTACATAGAGTGGCAAAATGCCTTGTGTCGCACCTGACTGTATGAATCTAAGATAAACAGTTTGATTATAACAATTACTTTAAATTATAATTTTAGAATTAATTTCAATTAAAAAATTTATAAATTAAAAATATTTAGTTTTGATTCACAATTTATTTTAATGATTACATGTTTCGGCCTTCCCGAAGACCATCTTCAATAATCATCTTCAGGAAGGCCGAAACATGTAATCATTAAAATTAATTTTAAATCAAAACTAAATATTTGGAATTTATTATTTTTTTAATTAATTTAATTCTAAAATTATGATTATGCAGTTTCACCAAGTATTGTCAGTTGATAACCTTTAAATTGCTTTAAAGACTTTTGGATGTTTAATACAACACAGTTATGTTCAAAATAACGTTTTGAACAGTTATTAAAAACATTATGTATGCTTAAAATAAGTACAGTAAGGCCCCGCTTAACGCTGTCTTGTTTAGAGCTGTTTCGGTTAAGCGTTTTTTTATTTCAACCCGGGGCTATTCCCCGAAATTGTGCATAAATAGTGGAAAAATAGTGGAATTAGCGAAACAGGCCGGTTTAGAAGAGGTAAATGTGGAAGACGTCTAAGAAATAGTTCAAGAAACAGCAGCTAGTCTTTCTAATGATGAGCTCAAAGAATTAACTGAGCAAGAAGAAAACAGAAATCTTGATATCAGTGATTTCGAAGAAGAGCAAAAAGAACTTTCGATGTCGTTTTTAAAAAAGAGTTTGACCACTACAACTGAAATTATGGACCAATTTGTTGAAAATGATCAAATTTTGTCAGGAGTTCAAAAGCAAGACGGGTTGTTATAGATGCTTTATCCACTTATCAACAACTTCTACAGAACGCAATCTACATTAGATGCCTTATTGAAAAAAAGGAAAAAAATGGAAACACAGAATAGACTGAATGATCTAAAATCTAAATAGACTGAATGATCTAACTGATCCCCGCGTTAAGCGGTGCCTTACTGACGTTGTAATCGCAGGGTGAAATTTAACGTTTGCTTCGAAGGTTTAGAAAGTGGCATAATTAACGAGCACACCAGTGTAAGTGTCACGCGCCGCCTCCGCTGTTAAGCAACAATAATTGTTGTTTCTGAAACTCCTGAAGTTACGCAAGGTGCTAAAAAATAATTCCTGAAACCGGTGAAGCTGAGTTACAAAGAATAACCCATTCGCAAAATATCACAACTGAATTTAAAACTCAAAAATACATTAAAATGACAATGTATTTTAACGTAATGTTTGCTTTATGAGATGATTAATTAATTAATAATGAAGGTCATCACAAAATTGTCCAACAAAATTTTCAGTCACATGACTCGTATATATACTGTATAGACAATTTGTCAAAATCTTTTTTATTCAATTCAATTTCCTTTCTTTCTTTCGGAAACATTATAAACACAAATGTATTTAATACGATCCTGAAATAATATATAACACAAGAAAAACAATAAGGTATTTACTAGTACTAACAATAATTATTAAAAAATCTCGAAGCTCGCTAAACAGAAGACTCCACGAAATTACTTTGATAAATAAATTCGTGGAGCTCATGTCGAAATTGGGCTTCTCTCAAGTGGAATACATCAATATTCGAGGCGATATGGTTGAACAGTCTGATCACTCTCCCAAGAGGCATAGTCTCTGGCAGGTTAGTATTACCTCTAGGAAGAACAAAAAATCTGTGCCTCCTTATCCTTAAATAATTGTCAGGGACAAACAAACCGATTTCTTACAAAATATCAGGATTTCAGAACACGCCGATAGTGATAGTGATTCACCTGATGGTGATAGTGATTCTGAAGTCTCATCTGTGGAAATCTATGACGCTTAACATGGTGTATATGGCTAAACGCTGCATATGGAGTGTTGATCCGCCAACGTCGTAGACTGCAGCCCGAGATTCACGCGTCATCCTTATTATTACAGGAATTTACTGTGAATGGGTGGTTTTCACGGGTCGACCGTCGTCTACAACCAATTTTAATTAATAGGCTACGACTGGCATTTTGCGGGTGAGGGATCAAATTCACACCAACCGGGGGTGTTTTAGAGCTCAGAAATCGATTAAAAATCCTTTTTTTTAATCTCTGTCGGGTGTCGATTCCACGACATTTGATATGCAAAGCAAAAGCTTTCACCATTGAGCTATACTCGCAGGCTAAATTGTTATACGTTTTAAAATTTAATACATTTTAAAAATTATAAAATATAAAATTAAAAAATATAATACATTTTACAAATTCATCATTGATTAAAAAATAACTTGTCTTGGTTTAGTTTCAATAAAATAATTATTATTGGCCTCTACATTATGAATATATATAGCTGCAGAAAAAATATAAAAAAAACATCAAAATAGAAAGAGTACTAATAGAGCTTTAAAATGATACCAACCACGACTTGCTAACTCAAAGGCGACCGTTGACAGACTGACGTCAAAGAAATTATGATTTCTTTCCGAATTACCTAATATTAGTGATACAAAAAGATTTTTTTTTAAATCTCGAGATAATTAAAAATTTCACCGACAATACAACACGAAGAAAGGTGTCCGAGAGCATTTTGATATTTCGCAAAAGAAATAATTTTATAATTCGCCATTTTGTGTAATGGCATTAAAAAAAGTTGCAAGGGGGACGCTCTTAGGAAGTTACACCAATTAATTATCAAAGCCGCTCAAAAGATGGAGACACGAGTAACCAAATTACCCCAATTTCCGTTTCCTCCGCCAATCAAGTAACTTTCACAACCAAACGCTCAATATCGGCGTTATAAATCTTTTAAACATCGTATAAGATTTTTTTTATTTTTTATTTTATAATCATCATTTATCAACAAGTATATGTTTTATAATATACTAGTGATTAACGACCATTTTATTATTTTTTTACTTATAATTAAATTTTCCTAAATGAATTCTTTTTTCCGCAAAGTAACTTTTTTAACGTTTAATAATATCTCATAAATTCTCAACGTCGGCTATTATCGCCTATAAAAACGCCTTTAATTCTAACAATAAACATAAAGTGAGGTAACTTTTATGCCGTGGAAAACAGTTACCTATTTTGTACGTGCTGTGTTATTATTACACCGTAATTCGGTGGTCGGATCGTAGATGCCTTGGATCAGTGAATTATCATTGAATCATCAGAAGATCTTCAATGGATCTAGACCCCAATTGTATATTTGATCTCTTCTTGAGTAACCAGCATAATTAATGGAACATTTAAATATATATTCTAATGTTATCGTTTTGAATATACACAGAGCTCAAGCCAAGTTTGTACGAATCTCTAAAAAAATTTAAAATTATTTATAAAGTATTTAGAATTTATTTTAAGTTATTAGTTAGTTTATTAATAAAATATAAGCATATTTTCAATAAATCAGGTACACAGAAAACATTTAAAGAGTATATATAACAATATAACATACATTCTCTGCGGAGCTTCGGAAGCTAGAGCTGACATAGGATGAGGCGAAGACCATAGTGGCTGACAGAGGCTTACGGCGGCATTTTGTGCAAAAGATATGCCCCATTTGGGAGAGTGGACAAAAAAATGGTGATTTACCATCTTTGATTCTCTTCAAAACAATTTACTATTAAATTTTACTTCTTTTCATTTTCTATTACAAAACTTCATCACTGGATTAGTACGCCTATTAAATTCAAAGAAACCAATGAGAAAGCAGCATTTATAAATGCGCTTGATGGTGTTATATAATGTTGATTTAAAACAATTTTTATTGTTTTTACACTTTGTATACATAAAAATGTTCTTTATAAACACTAGTTTCTGAATTTTAAAAATACTTCTGCAATATTATTTACGATTCAACAATAAATATGTTTTTACTTAACATATAAAGTTATAAGCCTGCAATAATAAGAATGATTTATCAAAACACGTTATAATTATATTCTTTCGTGCTTCTTGGTGTAGTTTTCTTTCAAAAAATACTTGTATAAACAAGTCGTCTGTCAAGTTTACCTACCTGTGCTGTTACGTTCAACACGTAAGTGGAAAACTTGTAGAGAAAATATTGTATTTAATGAAATTATAACGTGCATGTCTCCCTGCCAGAGGTTCGTGCCTCTAGAACAAGTGGAAAGAGACGACCTATTTTTCTGGGCGGTCAATAATGCCTCCCAGCCGTCCTCTACGCCGTAGACTGTAGACTCTACGGTGGACCGTCTACGCCATAATCCGTACAGAAGATACTGCAGGTATACTATAAACAGGTCTACAATTAAGATCAACATAACTAATATTACGAATAAAAAAAATTGGAGGCATCTTGAATTATTTCACTGTGGAAGAAACATAGTGGAAGAAACATAAGTCATTGAATCAATAAATCTTTAGTGAATTTTTAGTGAATCTTCAGTGGATCTTAAGTAAATGTTCAGTAGATCAACACCCTAGACATATATTTGAGCTTCTTTTAATTTACGATTTATTATAAATTTATTATGATTGTATATAATTGATTCGCGTAAACGTTGAAACATAATATGTACTATATAACTTGATAATTACAAAATATAATGATGAGTCTCTTACAAATATTTTTGTTTTTTTTTCAATTCTTATTAAAATTTAACTTGAATTTCGATTTGTATATTTTAAGCTTTCAAGTGATAAAAAAAGAATAGAGGCATCTTAATGTACGGCTGTGAGACATGGTGCTTATCTGAAAAGGATCAAAAAAGACTAGAGGCCTTTGAGATATGGTCATACAAAAGAATTCTCGGAATTTCTTGGAGAGACCACGTCATGATCAATGAGGTACTCAGGATAATCAAGGAAGATAGGCACCTAATAAGAACTATCTCAGAGAGGCGAGCCCAATGGATCGGTCATGCGCTACGATGGTCTACTTTACGACATTGTGAAAGGGGTGGTTGAGAGTAGAAACTTCAGAGGGCAGCCTAGACGGGAGTATTTGCAGCATGTGTTCGAGGACATGAGTTGTAGCTCATATGCTGAGCTAAAGAGGGTTGCACAGGATCGAGAAGTTTTTTTGCTGCAATCCGATTCGCTGGATTGACACTACGCAGAAGAAGCTTTCACTTTGAAATCCGTTTTTCTCATGAATATAGATATAGAATAAAATATAAATAATATAAGATTTTCTTAAAAAGATTATAAGATTTTTATACATACTTCAACGTATTTTATAATTTAATACTCTAACATCAATAGTCCTATAATTTATGATTTTTTTTTAGTTACTTAAAAATAAATTACTTAACATAACTTTTAAGATGAGACATTGTCAATTCACATTCTAATTTAATATCTTACTTTTAACACAATAAAGACCTCTTAATATAACATTCCTGCTTTAAATGAAGTCAATACAATACAGATTAAAGACCTTAACGTAAAACATGACATAATCCGAAATGTGAAGCGACTGTGTAGGTACATTAAAATCCTTTTACACTTAAGCATAGAGTTTAACAGAAAATTTGAAAGGCATGCAAAAAATTAAGACTGCTTTAGTCGCCGAGGCAGTCCAAGGGGCTCAGAAAATTTAGATTTCCCAAGAAAAACTCTCCGCTTTTAATAACTAGCGAAGTACTCCGGCATTAAAAAAAAGTAAAACCTCTAAAAGGTTCTGCGATTTTTCAGACTTTCTTTTTGCAAAGCCAGGTAAAGCAAATATTAAAACACTCTTACTTTTTCTACGACCTACTTCTTTCAGTCGATCGTGAAAAAAGTAAAGCAATGTTACTAATGCAATATTTTATACAATATATATATCTTTAATATTAAAAACGCTCACGGTAATTTCTCAGTAGTGTTTTTTTTAACGTAAACACACACATTATATTTCTCATTAGAGGATTCAGAGTCTCTTTCGACTCGTTGGACAATGTTCGTGGGAAGGATTTGTTTTAGCTCTGTGCGTATAACGATTTAGGCGATTCGAACTGCTTATGTTCCATATATCTTCAAGGCGAGATTCTGATCATGTATCGAAGGCAGCAAGTTCATTGTATGGCTAATAAATTAGGCTATATGTATTTAAATATTCCTGCGACAATACCTCTATGGAAAAGCAGAGTGTCAGAAGCTGCTGTGGTGTAAAAAACATCAATGTTATTTTTAAGTAGTCCGGGTGATTAGCGTGATACTTTATGTGATGTTAATTGATTATTCTATTGAGTACCTATTTTTTTTTTTTTTGTAATTTTTTTTTTATGTAAACACATACAGGAGAATACCGACAGATGGTGACAGTAATTTTTTTGAAGTCTCATCTGTGGAATTCTATGACGCTTACCATGGTGTATATGGCTAAACGCTGCATGTGGAGTGTTGATCCGCCAACGTCATAGACTACAGCCCGAGATTCACGCATCGTCCTTTATTATTACAGGAATCTACTATGAATGGGTGGTCTTCACGGGACGACTTTCGTCTACCACCAATTTTAATTGATAGGCTATGACTGACATTTTACGGGTGATGGATCAAATTCACACCAACCGGGGTATTTTAGAGCTCAGAAAACGATTAAAAATCCATTTTTTTTTAATCTCTGTCGGGGATCGAACCCACGACCTTTGGCTTGCAAAGCAAACGCTTTACCATTGAGCTATGACCGCCGGCAGTATAACCTAACCTATTGACATCAGCACGATGGAGCCCTTGCTAACTGATACCGAAAACCTCGATAAACAATCTTTCGTCTCTTATTTTTGTCGCTTGCCATACATTTATGTGTCCGCCATATTGGGACTAGTTGTATAGTTTTGCCACCGACGGCTCTGGTGACCGACCACAGGCCGCAGGAGTCTAAGCGCCGACGAGCGCGTCAGTTATGTGTTGACGATCGAGAAGAGTGCACTACTGCCAAAGGCATGTCATTCCGCTTGGCCGGAAGCTTGTAAAGTTTTACCTTAAATATATGTCAGTGTGCTTCTAAAAGAAAGTCTTTGTTTGCTGACCTGCTCTTCATCCTGCCCTCACGCGACGGAGTAACACCCCCTTTTGAGATTGAGTTGGATATTTATACTATATTCTTGGAAATATTGTACATATTTACTAACTATTTTCTGTATGAAAGTAATAATTATATTACAACGCTTTATAATTATAATAAATCAATAAAATTATATTGTTATTAAGATGGAATACTAAAATGGCCTGTTTCTTTATTCTTTGTTCACTAACTAATTCAAGGTTTCGGCAGTAAGTTAAATCAATAGGCAGTGTATAAAATTAATCGGCAGTACACTAAATAAATTGGCATATCCACTGTGTCAGTTGGAATGTTGTTCAATATTCGTAAAAATAAATGTAAAATTAATTAATAAATAACTTATAAAATTGAAACCTAACCTATTATTAATTACCATTCATTAATTATTTTATGCCAATATATTATTTTTCTACTGCCGATTGATATTTTTCTAAATTATTATTTTATACTTAACTTTTGATACCTGAGAAGCGCAACTGAGGGGAATACTTGATTTGCCCCGAAAGAGAACCTAGCCCCTGGACATGACCAGGGGTGGAATATATGGAGGTCCCTTAACAGACATCGGACCGGAGTATGCAAGACGAAGACACAAATGAAAGCCTGGCAGCCTTACAGCAGACTGACTGAATGTGACTATAGCGTGGAGCAGACCCTGCCACACCTTCTGGAGAGTGCGCTGCTGTGTCCGAATAGGTGCACCCATGAAGACCTGATGATGGCCGGGAGTAACACCATCGACGTCACCCACTTCTGGGCAGACAGGATCTGACCCTGTTGTTTCCGACACGATTATATATATGCTTAACTTTTTATGTAATTATTAAATACAGCGAAAAAAATATTTACCTACCTAGAGTATAATTCAATTCATTTATTTATTTTTACTTTTACAGTTAATTCAATGACAAGCAGATGTTAAATACATCAATACCCTTTTTCATCTATGTTACTACGTATATACAATCATTCTCTATTAAATGTTTGTAGAAAAAATTAAATAATATGTCATAAAAACGTGTGTTGAAAGAAATGTAAATATCGAAAGTTTGTCTCTGGAATAAATAAATATTAAAAGGCATAGTTACTGGCGCACATTAAATATTATTGAACAAATAAATAACAAGTTCATGAAAAGTAGTGTTTTCGACAAGTCAAATATTCACTTAAAAGCTTAAGTTGTTTTCTGTTTACGCCTCTGTGTTCTGGAATTTGGAATTATTATTATTTATTTGGGCTTTGTCTACAAGGGATGTGGAGTCGAAATATATTGCTTTAGTTTTTAGATCAGTAAAGGGCGGCACGTGAAATATTTTTGTATTAATTGTAAGTAACTTTGGATGGTTTCTAATATTTTTAATGTAAACGCGTGAAAGAAAGCACAGCCGGCCGAAACCAGTGGGTTTTATTATGTTCAGAATGTCTGGACGCTGCATGTAAAAAGAATGTGTTTTACTTGTGTAAGTATTGAGGAAATTGCAAGTATTTATTGATATGATAAAGATTTACCCCTTTTCCTTCTTTAGTCTCGCCATTTCCCATCATCTGGAGTCGGTTCTCTTTGTGCACATTCGCCATGTATGTCTGACCTGCGTTGCATTCTCGGTCAAGCCCAGAGTTTTCAGATCCTTGTCTACAGTTGCAGTCCAGTTTGCCTGTGGTCTTCCAGGTCTTCTTCTCAGCGTGGATATGTTGAAGGCTTTCTTCACCATGTGGGCCTCATCTCCCCGTGTCATATGTCCATGATAAAGATTTACCTGATTAATTTATATTTAAAGAAGTTTTTTTCTAATATTCTTATTACACAAAGAATCAATAAAGGAATTTTAGAAAACACTCCCTTTTTTTTTTTTAAACCTTATAATAAGTAATTTTCAAATTTCGACCAAGATAAAGTTATTTCAATACAGTTAATTATTTAATTAACAAACTAAAAATGGCATATCATTAGCGCGGCTTTCGTTAGATCACCAAAGAAGTATTGGACGCGGATCAAAACGTAGATGGGTAGACGTATAAACGTAGGCTGTTGCTAATCGCGTGTCGCTTGTCGGGTCGAGCTGCTTAGAAACATATGATCCAGGCTTCGGGAGCGTGTCGGGCTATTTATCTCATCTCCTTAAAATATCCGATTAACAAATCACATATATAGACATATATATACCACAGCGGCCGCCTCTTTAAATCGTCAGGCTTCTACCCTGGAAGTTGTTGGAACCATATATGTTTCTAATCAGGCATGATTAGATGCACCTATAATCACGAGAAGACCTTCAGCAACTCTCTAACAAGTAGCTTTTTACTTGCTTCCAGTAACATCCCCAACTTGGTCTCCAAAAACAGGATGGTACAGGGAGGGTTTTCACCATCCCGCTTGGTGAGGTATGTAGTGGCAGCGAACAGATCTGAGAAGCGGCAATGTGTGGTGACCATATTTTGTAGATATAAAATTAATAAAGGAAAATAAATATAAAGTCCACGTTCCGCCAATGTTACCAGACTTGCCAATATATCGGAATAAAATTTGCAAAATTCTAGAATACGTCTTGGGACAGGCGAGCGGTTTGGTATTATGATGTTTGGGATATTCGGAATTTATATTCCACCGCTGGTATGAAAAGCGATAATGGTGAACAAATATATATTACAATACATTCCATGTATCATAAACACACAAACATTTGAAGAATTTCATCCATGTTTTCTGGAATAACGAAACTGATCAAAAAAAAAATATTTCCCATTATTTCATTAGTCAAAATAAAAGTATTTGCTCATTTATTCTGTTAACATTACTTTTTTTTATACGCATAAAATAAGGATTCAAATAAAGTAAGCAGTGTTGCATATTTTCAACGAAATAAATAAAAATAGTACCGCTTTAGGAACTTACGTCAATTGTTTGATGTTTATGTTAAAATAGCTGTAATAATCATCAATGTGGACGCTGAAAAAGTAATGTGGTATTTTCCAATATAAGAGCCAAGTAGATAAAGACTGTTTAACGTAATCTAACAAAGTTTGGGACCGATTGGATACGTCGACCTCATCTCTTCGGAGTCTAACTATCACCCCTTTTCTATATACACTCAATTTCAGTGAAGAAGTTCAAAAAGTCATGATGAGTCAAGAAAGTCTATTACTTTTACACCCCACGTTTGGAGTTGCTTTCTCTCTCTCTGTGTAATTCTGTTACTCATTTGACGAGTGTGTTTTTTAAAAATGCACGTTGACTCTTCTTTGGCCCCGAAAAATGTCGATGACGCGTATGTGAGTAATTTAATAATCTCTCATTGAAAGCGAAACCACAGTCTTTCAGTATATGAACAAACAGTGCTCTAAACGTGATATTAAGACACTAGATTTATATTTATATCATATTTGATATATATCTCAATGTGAATGTTAAAAATGTAATTAAAAATACGTATACAACTCGTATACTCGTATACTACAGTCATTGAACTGAAAAACTGCAAAATACTGTAGAAAACGACAGACTTTATTTTACTGAAAAAATCAAATTACGAAAAATAATATTATATTTAATTGAATCTACAAATTCAAATACTTAAAAAATAAAATAAATTCTAATCTTATTTGAAAACATATGAAAAATTAATTATATTTTGCTACGTCAATTGGGTTATCAAATTCCACCGAGAATCGTCGATTGAAAATTTCCATAAAATTAAGGCGACGTCACTTACAATTCGTTTTAGGCGCAGAAAATAGTAACTTTGTAATCTAATTAACCGCAAATTGCGTTTACGCAATTTGGTTTAATTTTGGCGTCTGAGAATTCTCGCACTGCGCCATGTCTGAATTTTATGTTTATGCGAACACATTGACTAGAACACTTTAAGAAGGCGGAGAAGAAACCTTACATGACGTTACAGATTTTTACGTTTTTCTTGTGTAAACGTAATCAATATATAACATATATGAAAATTATAACTCTCGTTTTTTTAAAATCAGTTAAGCACTTCATTAACCACATATAGCTACATACATCTGCCAAAAAGTATTGCTCAATGGTCAAAGCGTTTGCTTTGCAAGCCAAAGGTCGTGGGTTCGGTCCCCGACGGAGATTAAAAAAAAAGATTTTTAATCGATTTCTGAGCTCTAAAATTACCCCAGTTGGTGTGAATTTGATCTCTCACCCGTAAAATGTCAGTCATAAGCCTGTTAATTAAAATTTGGTGGTAGACGAAAGTCGTCCCGTGAAGACCACCCATTAATAGTAAATTCCTGTAATAATAAGGATGATGTGTGAATGTTGGGCTGTAGTCTATGACGCTGGCGGATCAACACTCCACATACAGCGCTCAGCCATATGTACCATGGTAAGCGTCAGAGAATTCCACAGATGAGACTTCAGTATTACTATCACCATCTGTCGGTATTCTCCTGTATGTATTTACATAAAAAATACAGCTAAGCATTTTTCTTCTTCCGCATATACTCTTGGAGTATATGATCACCACAGTTTTCTACGAGTTGCTGTATTATATATTTTTCATTTAAGCTCTGCAGCTATCCCTTTAAGTTAAGTTTTTCATTCTGATATTGTGAATTTTCATAGCAATAATGTTTTTTTTTCAATTAGTTTGAAATTTGTACTTTTCATATTGTTTCCATATCCGAAATATTTAGTCAATACAGATTTCCTTTTTTTATGTGCTGTTGCCATTTACATCAATTATACCAAGACAACTCTACGTTTGATAAACAATGTGGTATTCAATTCGTTTTCAATGCACAATAATACCTATAGATTTGATAGGTACGATTATCATAGATCGATTTATGACGTGAAATGTGTCTTATGATGACCCTATCAACAGTTATCGACATATCAGAGAAAAATTACGTAAAAAAAATCATTAACATCAAATCTACGTGCAAAATTTCAGCTCGATTTGATGACGAAAAATTCAGTACGTTTTCACTTCTAAAAATTCTACCCAAACAAAAAACAGGAAAGCAATCGTGTCAAGAATTTTCAAATTGAGACTTCTAAGCTTTGACAGTTGATAGCGGCCATATTGTTGAAGAGACGTCTGTCAAATTGACTGTCATTTATTCAGTGTGTTTTACAAAATCACCAAATAACACATGCCATCGGTTAAATTCGGCCTAATCAAATTTGGTCAAATTTAATGACTCCTAACTAATGTCTGCCATTCTGCAGAATCCATTTCCCAACCTTACCATTTCCTTATCCATACCCACGTATTTCATGATTAGCAACATGTTACCAAATAAGGCAATTTGAGACTCGCTGTAGTATACTAACTTTGAAGCCTTAGACTGAGGTCTATTTGACATCTAACTGATGCACCTAGAATCACGGGAAGGCCTTCAGCCACACTCTAACAAGTAGTTTTTTGCGTGCGTCCAGTAACGGGTCCCCATCTGGGTCTCAAAATTTGACATTTTGGATGCACGTCAATCAAAAAATCCTCGGCGGACATTACAACGATGTTATATTCCATAAATACTGGCACCAAAAGGCCTTTCAAAAGAGTTTTTTATGGTAACCTACACACATTTGTGCGACAGCCCATCACGAGCGCGCTCAGTTGTGTGCCAACGGCCTAGAAGGTCACATTATGGCCGACCCGGCATGTTATACCGCTTGGGCCGGAAGTTTGTAAAGCTATCGGAATATATATGTGCTTCTGAAAAAAGTCTTTGTGTTGTTAATATGCTCCTCGTCCTGCCACCACGCGACTTAATAACTAACTTTTAAAGAGAGGAGGATGTTACAATATTCTAATATACCAATATTCAAATATTTATAGGAACATCTAATGTATAAGTGAGAAAATGATCGTATGTGTGAGATAGGTGACGCTTTTATCATGTGATGTAATAGAAAGCGATATGTTTGATTTTTTAAAAACAAGCTTCACCAGAAATTGAACCCGAGATAACTTGTATGCTCGCAGTCAGGCACTTTACCATTTCTTCGCGTTCGTCAGCTAACTGCTCGAATATTACATAATGCGTATTTTAGGCGAGAACAAGTAAATAATAGAAAGATTTATTTTTCCAGCGAACTGATTCTCTTGTGTTGAGGCTTCTCCTTTGTTGGTTTTTCTCTTTCAGAGACTTTCTCCGCATTTTTATGCCCGCTCAGATTTTTTCACAACGTAAAGCACTAGATTTAAATTTGCTAAAGATGATGAAAATTCTTGAGCAGGGATATACACTCGGCCCACCTACTCGTTGTATAGGGCGGCTGGTACTTGATGCGGCACAATTTAATGGAAGGCTTTTGAGGTCAATAAAAAAGCCTAGATTACCATTTTAAATATATTTTTTTATACTTTAAAAACACGTGAGCTTAATACATATTTCAATTATTTATATATATAATCTTATCAACTCTGTATTAACGTAAATATGTCATATTTTTCAACTGCGTTGTGATAATCACTTGATCATTTACACCTTATGGCAGCTTTAAGTGTTTTGACGTGTTTTTTTTTATGTAAACACATACAGGAGAATACCGATTGATGTTGAAAGTAATTTTGAAGTCTCATCTGTGGAATTCTATGACGCTAACCATGGTGCATATGGCTAAGCGCTGCATGTGGAGTGTTGATCCGCCAACGTCATAGACTACAGCCCTAAATTCACGCATCATCCTTATTATTACAGGAATTGACTACGAATGGGTGGTCTTGACGGGATGACTTTCATCTACCTTCAATTTCAATTAATAGGCTATGGCATTTTACGGGTGAGGGATCATATTCATACCAACCGGGGGTATTTTAAAGCTCAGAAATCGATTAAAAATCCTTTTTTTTAATCTCCGTCGGCGATTGAACCCACGACCTTTGACTTGCAAAGCAGATGCTTTGACCATTGAGCTGTACCCGCTTGGTTGTCGCCTAAGACCATTAGCTACAGCTGCCTCTTATTCAAGCTCAAGAGTTCATGCAGTCCTGAAAGGTCATTGAAAACTAAGCATAGAATGTACTCGGTAAAGCTGCAGAGGTCGTGATGGCCATATGCTCTATTTAAGAGGAGCGGGCATGGTGATTATGATGAATGAAATTTAAATCATTACTTAATTAAGAATTAATAATTATGTAACGAGCTCTTTGTGCAATGTATTGTCTGTTGTGGTTGTCTGTAGTAACTAAAAGATATCTAACATTCTCACCTTACCCATTACCAAATACATATTTTGCTTTATTTTGACTATACCATGTACCGCCATACCTGAACTTCTAATACACGAATTGTATTACAATCGATGCTACACTGCCAGTTCTTCATCATCAGCCTGTATCCGTCTACTGTTGAACGCGAGCCTACCGGATGAGTCTCCATCGCCTCCGCATCCAGGTCACTCCCGCTATTCCTCTTATATCGTCAGTCCATCTTGCAGGGGGTCGGCCAATGCTTCTTTTGCCAGTTCTTGGGCTCCATACCAATACTTTTCTTCCCCAGCGACAGATATGTCCTGCCCATTGCCGCTTGAGTGTGCCTATTCGTTGGATAGCATCCACTACTTGAGTTCTTCTGCGTATTTCCTCGTTTCGGATTCTATCTTTTAGCGACATTCCGAGTATGGATCTCTCCATAGCACGCTGGGTGACTTTTATTTTATGGGTAAGATTTGCTGTCAGATTCCACGTCACTGCGCCATAAGTTAATACAGGAAGGATGCATTGGTTATACGTCTTACTTTTAAGACATTGTGGAATTTTCGCTGTAAAAATATACTTTAGTTTTCCAAATCTTGCCCATCCCGGTTGTATACGACTGTCGATTTCTTTTGAGAAGTTACTTCGCCCTAGTTGTATTTATATACTTGTCCCAGATAGGTATAGTCGTTTACAACCTCTATTTGTGTTCCTCCAATGGAAATAGGGTCAAATGTCCGGAAAATATGACTATTTATCACGGCTTTTTATCATATCTATGATAAATTCTCACCTTACCCATTACTAAATACATATTTTGCTTTATTTTGACTATATCAAGTACGTCCATACCTGAACTTCTAGTACACGAATTGTATTACAATAGACGCTATACTCCCAGTTATTACATACTAAATACCCCTGTACGAGGTTAAGTAAAACGTACATGCTTAGTAAAATACACGGTGAAATAATATATTTCAGTATTCAGTGTGTACATACTCGCATAAAAAAATTCCATCATAAATCCGATTCGGTTTTTTTTCGCCAGCCCACCTGGAATTGGAAAAAACGCGACCCAGAAATATCACAAGAGTTATTATTTGGTATGACAAGTCATTTGTTATACGCTTGTTAAAAATATATTTACCTGTACATCCGTTAGTATTGTTTTTGCTACTAGGCTATCGTGTATTTTTTAATTGGAATAAATCAATTTCTGATTTATTTTTTAATGCATTAATAAAAACATTATAATTCGTTTAAATAAATATATAAAAATCAAAACTAGGCACTGAGTTTAATCAACAAAATATACTCCCTGAATATTTAACTAAATAAATTATTATTACTTAAATATACATATACTATACATAAAATTCTTTTTTCAACGCGTCAATCCAAGCACAAAAGCCGAGCGGTATGAATACCTGGGCATAGTTGGTTTCCAAGGTCCGCGGTTCGCATCCCGCTTCTGCCGTTATTTTTGTGCTTGGATTGACGCGATGAAAAAAGAATTTTATGTATAGTATATGTATATTTAAGTAATAATAATATTGTAATATAGTCAATGATCTATAAAAGTAGATTAGAATATTGAAATAATAAAATAATATTCTAATAAAAATTAAAAAATTAATAAAATAAATTATATTACTAGAATCCTTGCTTGTTTTAAAGTTAAATTAATCAAAATCACGCTGTCATTGATTGCTTTGCATTTTCTCTGTAAGAATGGTTCCTTAGCGATTCGTGACTCTCTGTTTATTCTGTTTCTCAGTGCTTTATATTCACTTTGGGCCTTGTCATTGGGGCTTTTTTTGAGAAGTCTCCTTTTTTCACATTAATGATTTCCTCTGTTATCCATTCTTGCCTTAGGCCTATCTTTTCCAATGACTTCTTCTGCTACATTTTTAATTTTTGTTTTTATTTCCTCCCAGATTTCATTTACATTTTCCAAATTGCTTGGGGCGCGATCTTGTGTTTTTCCGTGTATTTGTCCTTGAACTCATTGTTTTTTAAAGCATTAGTATTCCATTAATGCTGAGATAAAGAGGATTGCAGAGTTGAGATCGAGATGCAAGATTTTGTTACTGCAAACCAAATCCACCGGATTGATACTACGAAGAAGAATTGAAATCACTGAAAATAGGTAAAAGGTTAAACGCCTCAGGGCTTAACCAATGTTTTAACTTATGGCGCAGAGACGTGGAATCTAGCAGCAAGTCTTACTGATAAAATAAAGATCACCCAACGAGCCATCGAGATATCCATGCTCTAAGAGTGTCTCTAAAAGATAGAATCCGAAACGAGAATATCCGAAAAATAACTCAAATAGTGAAGGCTATCCAACGAATAGGCATGCTCGAGTGGCAATGTGACATATCTGTCGAAGAGACGACGGTCTATGGGGAATAAAAGTGTTTGATTGGCACCCAATAACTGGCAAACGAAGCGTTGGCCGTTTAGCATCCCTGCAAGATGGAGTGACGACATCGGAAAGAGGATGGAAACTCATGCGGGAGATCTACGTTCAACAGTGGATGGACATATGCTGATGATGATGCGTTATAAAGTATTAGTTATTTGTGGCAAACATTTGAATCATGTTTTTCTAAATAAATAACAATCATTTGGGTAAATACTCAGGTATCATGTTATATATTTTTGAGTATAGCATAATGAACGTTAGGTTAATCATCCAAATATTGATTATTCACCTTAAAGGCCATTTTTTATATCTTCTCCTGTTAAGAGATATCTTTTAAAAAGAGAAGGATTGAGAAAGGCTACGATTTAGTCGAAACTGTAGTCTCCCTAATAGAGGACTTATCTTACGTGATCCATGTAAAAACAACGTAAATAAATAAATATTTATAATTTATAATGGATCTCAAAGTGAATGCTGAAAACATTGAAAAAATCTTCTCCTATTTAAGTATATTGTCACCACGAATTTCCACTACATAGTTCTGTTAGACGCCATTATCTTTACCTCGTTCCAGCTCATATCTACACCCAAAGTTCCGCCACATACACACTATATTTTACAACATACTTCTGAGAGCACAGTGGCGAAAGCGAAGCAGAAGGCTGCTGTAGTTTCCAATATACCTAAGTGGCAACTAACAGATCCTTATGTGGCCAGTTTTCGACAACTATATGGTCCAGTTTTTTCAATAATGATCGTCTATTTGATTTCAAAAAATCATTTTTTTTTCAATGTTTTCATCATTCAATTTGAGATCCATTAAAAATAATCAATATTTTTTTATTTACCTTGTTTTTACATGGATCACGTTGAGTATGACTTCTGCTTATGAGACTGCGGTTTCGACTAACACGTAGCCTCTTTAAATTCGTCACTGTCAAAATTCAACTCAATTCGTCAACTCAAACGAGTTAGTCGAAACTGCAGTCTCATAAAGAGAGGTCATACTCAACTTGATCCATTTAAATATAAATAAATAAATATTAACATTTTCTATGCCAAGCGGTTTTTGTATGGGGAGACCCCGAGGGTTGTAATTTTTTTTGTGAAAAATCAAAAGCTTCTTTTAAAATCGATGTATTATCGATAAATCTTGACAATACGTAGTAGCTAATAATTACAACATGGCAGAAAGAGATGTCACTGTACGCTCAAAATATTGAATTATTAAAAATAGTAAAAATTGGTTAGATATTAAGTATTAAAGTGGAGCGTCTTAAGACGCGATTTTTGTATGGGCGGCCTCCCGTGCACGGGATTGTAGAGCGTCTATAGACGCTTTTGGCATAGAACCGGTTAAACAAATTTCAACGTTATAAAACGAAACAATAATGTTTTGGATATTTATAATTTAATTAATTATATTTATGAAAATAGGGTACACGTAAGTACTGCGAAGGGAAAATGAGACGCATAATAGAACATATTACAATATTACCATTATTAAGAGTTAATACTACAATGTCTCCTAGTAGCTTGTTTCCTCCAAGATAGCATCGCATTGTATTAAGGGTATACGTGCCTAATTCCTGTATCAATACCTCGCATTATAGGGTTTGTCTCGCAGCACATAACCTGCTTATGACATAATCACGCGCAAGATCTACCGTCGACCGCGTAATGCCAAGTAATCTTGGCGTAATGGCTTAATGTGTGACGTCACACCATACAATTGAACACCTACACGCTACAGCTAGGGTGGGAAACATA
Source organism: Glossosoma conforme (assembly GCA_022606575.1). Lineage (NCBI taxonomy): Eukaryota > Metazoa > Arthropoda > Insecta > Trichoptera > Glossosomatidae > Glossosoma > Glossosoma conforme. The sequence goes on along the minus strand of JAGTXR010000420.1, from coordinate 103,232 downwards.
CGGCATGCGAGCTAGTCTTCTGTCTTGGAAATCGTCGGGAAGAATATATATTTCCAGGTAGACCTAACGGTGCAGAGATGTATTGGAACCCTTAGTGGTCAATGACAACTGATAGAATTAAGTCGCAGCAATATCGTAGTGAGAATACGTTCCATATCTCCCATAAACTCTAAGCTTTTCCCTTTCATTATTTTTTGTCCTTTTGACTTATTGTAGGTTTAGTTTGGCATATCAACAAATGATTTGATATCAGAATGATGTAGCCCTTGCTGACTGGTACCGAAAACCTTGATTTACAATCTTTCATCTCTTATTTCTGTTCGCTTGTCATACATTTATGGGTCCGCCGTATTGGGACTAGTTATATATGCCGCCGCTGTGGCGCCAGTGCGACAGCCGATCACGCCAGTTGTGTACCGCCCGTTGGCGAGAGCATATTGTATTGTGATTCGGCCTAATGCTACGACTAGGTCGAGCCCTAAATATGTAATGTTTAATCGTAAATATATGTCAATGTGCTTCTGAAAAATTGTGTTTTATCAATCTGCTCTTAATCTGACTGAATAACACTTTTTTGATAGAGAGGAGGATGTTAGTTTCTAAGCGAAAGAATTAACGAAGACCTCATAAAGCGCTAAGCCGCGGTATTCAATTATGAGATTAAGACTTCACAACGAGATTCATGTTAACACAGGTTACCAAATATTATATAATTGATAGAAAGACACTACCTAATGCTTTAATTAAGACTGTAGTATTTACCGTCAAAAGGTAATACCTTCATACAAAAGGTAACTTGTTAATACCACGAAATGTGAAATTCCTTATTCTGCGGTTCAGTACCGCAGTCTTACATTGATGTCCCCTTTGTATGTGGTGCGACAGTCGCAATTCCATGTGTTGGTGGAGGCTCCACACACGGCTAATGAAATTACCTTCATCGAATATGACAGGTGACAAGAGCGCTCAAATAACATCGTCAACAATACAAACTTTGTAACAGATTATTGTGTAACTCTCAATATGTATTGGGTGTGTTTCTTTTTGATTAGAAATACACAACGACAACGTAAACATAACATATTAATTAATAGTATTTTTGTTGCATATATACTGTAGAACCTCTCATAACGAGTAATTCGCAAAGCGAGCAAAAAAAAATGTGAAAAAAATTCTTCCTCAACGAGCGACATTGCGCATAACGAGTAACGCAGAAAGGGGAAGTCACATAACGTATGACGCACTTGTGAGCCGGGACTTCTGCCTCATTGCGTCAGTCTGTGTTTAGCACTCGTACCGTTAGCTCGTTAGTGTTGCACATGAACACACATTTTTCTTAACTTATGTGCAGACATTATTTGTATTTATTTTTTTGAGTGTTTCGAGGTGTCACATTTTCACCAAACTTTAAAGAGTCGGCTAAAACAAATGTCTCTATACAGCTTCAGAGTAAAAAATAATTAATTGTTTGTCATAAATTAATAAATAATAAGCAAGCTTAGATTTTTTAATTTTTTTATCCAAGTTGTTACTATCTTACGATTTTAAGCATGTTATTTTATTTGAATTAACGTTACAAAAATGTTTTGCATGGAACACATTATCGCGTTTTACATTGATTTATATGGGAAAGGTAGTTTCGCTTAACGAGTGTTTCACATAACGAGCAAGATTCTGGAACGAATTATGCTCGTTATGTTAGGTTCCACTGTAAATTCAAAAGAGTTGTAACACCACGGATTTCCACTGGTAAAGAAGTGAATACTTTCTTCGGAATTATTAATCTACTATACTTTTAAAAAATATGAACAGAATTACATAATAAGAAACGTATTATCCACTTATTCGTAATGAATTTTTCCACTGTGTGAACTTACCTTTCTAGAGGCTCTGCTTCGCAGATACCCGTTGACATCAGCACGATGTAGCCCTTGCTGACTGCTACCGAAAACCTCCCATACATTTATGTGTCCACCATATTGTCATTTTGGACAGGTCCACTTACGGGTGCGTTAGTTATAGACATGACCACTGGAGCGCTGGGCGAGAGCCGCAGCGCCGGCGAGAGCCCGATCACGAGCGCGTCAGTTATGTGTTGACGATCGAGAAGGTCGCATTATAGCCAGCGGCATGTCATTCCGCTTGGCCGGAAGCTTGTAAAGTCTTAACGTAAATATAATCAATGTGCCTCTAAAAGAAAGACTTTGTTTGCTGACCTGCTCCTCGTCCTGCCCTCACGCGACGTATTAACCGCCTTTTTGAGAGAGAGGAGGATGTTACTGTATTCGGCGAACCAAGGATGTTAGATGCCTGGATTCACTGTTTTTGTTGTATGTAGTATTCAAAAACACAAAAAAGACATATATCGTTCGTTTACACACTTCAAAATTATATAATTTCACACAAAATTATATAATTTGAAAAAATACAAAAAAATATCACAAAAATGAAGTTCACACAGACACTGTCACTAACTAGCATGTTTCACATTTAATCGATTATTATTGAAAATCAAATTAATATTACGCTTTTATTATATCTATTACATATAAGATGACATTCTATTACTGGATTTTATTTAGATTACACTGTTTGTATTTTGAATAATTTCTTTTTTTTTTAATAATTTACCTAACCAAATAAATGTTTGAATATAGGTTTTCTACCTACTTTTTCACGTACAGTATATCAAAATAATACATGTTATTTATACACTACGACAATTCGTTAATTTGTGTGCTTATTATGTTATTAACACACAAATTAAATGTCAATACAATTTATTACATAATTGTTAAAATGTTAAAGTAACAACGTAATTCTATTACTAGTTCACACACATTTATAAGTATTTCAACATATTTTTAAATATCAATCAAATAGAATTAAATAAAGTTTATCTAACGGGTCCGCCAAATAACTTTTTTTTTTTGAAAATGGGGCGCAAAACATCGAGTGTAGCTTCGGCTGTGTGGCACGTAGCGCCGTCTTGTTGAAACCAAATGTTGCCAATATCTTCCTCTTCAATTTTTGTGAACAAAACTGGCCCGATAACGATCGCCATTGACTGTAACGGCCACTCCTTGCTCATTTTCGAAGAAAAATGGCCTGATTTTTAAAGTAATGTCGCAATATTTCCCAGCGTTGTTCAAGCGTATACACAACCATATTCGTTTAGCGGAAGGATAAAACTAATTATTTGTCAAATCAGACATGAGCTAAGACCAGACTTCTCTTTTTGTTCTGCCATCCCAGGTGATAAACTTTTTTGCATATTTTAGGGTTACTCCTAGCATTCATATATCAATGTTCTGCTGCTCATTGCGGCTTACTCTCATGACTTTGGTTTTTGTGCCGTTTATCTTCATATTAAAGTTATAATTCAATATGTTTTCCATGGATATCAGCGCTTCAGTGATTTCATCTTCAGTTTCAGCAATCAGAGAAATGTCATCAGTAAATGTTATCATTATTTGCGTAACTAAGGCGACTGAAATCAACAAACGACAGATTTTCGACTCTTAGTACTAGATTATTTTTCATCTTAAAATCGGATTACATGGAGTTGTAAAATGATATTGATAATACAGAAATCTTCTCGTATGTGCAATTAACATATTGACAAAATTTCATCGTGATTGGATAAGTAGTAAAGGCATCCATAAGTAAACTATATTAATGACGGTTGGAGCCCCACTGGATAACCTCGACCACTAGCCAGCATTTGTATTTCCTCCTTGATTCAATCTGGATGTCATAATTATAAACACTTGTAATCTTTCCAACGAAATTTTCAAAGAATTCCTAAAAAGAATCTCTCTTCTTGCGACGCATGTCCTTGTGATCCAGGCATGCAAGAGACGGTGAGACTCTCTCTTTGAGTGCATCATCCATGACAATTATTTAAGGATAAGGAGGCACAGATTGTTTGTTCTTCCTAGAGGTAATACTAGGACTATGCCTCTTGGGAGAGTGATCAGACTGTTCAACGATATCGCCTCGAATATTGATATATTCCACTTGAGAGAAGCCCAGTTTCGACATGAGCTCCACGAATTTATTTATCAAAGTAATTTCGTGGAGTCTTCTGTTTAGCGGGCTTCGGGACTTTTTAAATGATTCTATTATTATTGTGTTATTTATAAATTGTTATTATATCCTGTTTTAGAAATGAATTAAATATTATTACTTAAATATACATACACTATACATAAATAAAATTCTTTTTTCAACGCGTCAATCCAAGCACAAAAATAACGGCAGAAGCGGGATGCGAACCGCGGACCTTGGAATCCACCATATGCCCAGGTATTCATACCGCTCGGCAAATCACGCCATTACTGTGCCCAGACTGACTGCGGTGAAACTAGTATTTATAGCATTGTTAGCATCGTACGACAGATGTCGCCATAGTATATATTCAAAGTATGTATATTTTTATTATTATTCTATCAGTCTTCATTTATTCACAAGCTTAATATTATTACTTTCCGGCAGTCTATTTATTTTAGTAAGTACCACTCGGGTCTCGAACCAAACTATAGACTGAATGGATGTGAAACGACTAATTATAGTTCCGACTCGGACTTTATAACCAATCATTTACCTGTGTTACTGATGGATAATTTTACCTTCTTGATATTGTCTCAAGGAGACATTATTAATTTTTTTTTTTTTAATTTTTATTAGAATATTATTTTATTATTTCAATATTCTAATCTACTTTTATAGATCATTGACTATATTACAATATTATCATTACTTAAATATACATACACTATACATAAATAAAATTCTTTTTTCAACGCGTCAATCCAAGCACAAAAATAACGGCAGAAGCGGGATGCGAACCGCGGACCTTGGAATCCACCATATGCCCAGGTATTCATACCGCTCGGCAAATCACGCCATTACTGTGCCCAGACTGACTGCGGTGAAACTAGTATTTATAGCATTGTTAGCATCGTACGACAGATGTCGCCATAGTATATATTCAAAGTATGTATATTTTTATTATTATTCTATCAGTCTTCATTTATTCACAAGCTTAATATTATTACTTTCCGGCAGTCTATTTATTTTAGTAAGTACCACTCGGGTCTCGAACCAAACTATAGACTGAATGGATGTGAAACGACTAATTATAGTTCCGACTCGGACTTTATAACCAATCATTTACCTGTGTTACTGATGGATAATTTTACCTTCTTGATATTGTCTCAAGGAGACATTATTAATTTTTTTTTTTAATTTTTATTAGAATATTATTTTATTATTTCAATATTCTAATCTACTTTTATAGATCATTGACTATATTACAATATTATCATTACTTAAATATACATACACTATACATAAATAAAATTCTTTTTTCAACGCGTCAATCCAAGCACAAAAATAACGGCAGAAGCGGGATGCGAACCGCGGACCTTGGAATCCACCATATGCCCAGGTATTCATACCGCTCGGCAAATCACGCCATTACTGTGCCCAGACTGACTGCGGTGAAACTAGTATTTATAGCATTGTTAGCATCGTACGTAGACTGCCGGAAAGTAATAATATTAAGCTTGTGAATAAATGAAGACTGATAGAATAATAATAAAAATATACATACTTTGAATATATACTATGGCGACATCTGTCGTACGATGCTAACAATGCTATAAATACTAGTTTCACCGCAGTCAGTCTGGGCACAGTAATGGCGTGATTTGCCGAGCGGTATGAATACCTGGGCATATGGTGGATTCCAAGGTCCGCGGTTCGCATCCCGCTTCTGCCGTTATTTTTGTGCTTGGATTGACGCGTTGAAAAAAGAATTTTATTTATGTATAGTGTATGTATATTTAAGTAATGATAATATTGTAATATAGTCAATGATCTATAAAAGTAGATTAGAATATTGAAATAATAAAATAATATTCTAATAAAAATTAAAAAAAAAAAAAAATGAATTAAATATTGTTATTTGTAATGTTTCTAAAAGAAAAAATAAATTGACATTGAAATTAAAATTGAAATGAGAACAGGAGACGCATTCTGTGTTGTCGCCTGGGAATCTCTACCATTTCTTGGGAGAATTTTCCTGAATTGCTGCTTAGTTATGACGGTCCCTTGCTGTTAATTTAACTTCTTATTTTAAACTTCATCAGGGAAATCGTCGCGGCTACAAGAGCCGTTAACGAGGCTGATATGGAATAGGCTCCTACGTTCTTCAACTATTTCTCAGACGTATATTCTAACCTTGTGAGTAACTTGCAAGATACAATACGCAACTATATATATTTTTCTACATTTTTTAAGTGGAAAAAATAATAATAAAAAAAACATTCCGACGTACAAAACACACGTTTCCCGCATGGAACGTCCAGCCACCATGGCTGAACGTCATAGAGTGCACTGTTCTGAATCGGTTGTGCTCTTCTGCGTCCGAGTACATAAAAAATTACGCAGCAAACTAGCTTTTCGTTACGATATTCATTGATTTATATCAGGCTTACGGCGTAAGTAGATGGTATAATAATTATTGCTGAACCCGAGGGGCTTCCCCGAAATCACGTTTACAGTTTACCTTCAGTTGTTTCAGCGCTAGTACAGCAATTCTGCCATTAACGCGGGGTCACTTTGACGCAATCTAAAAAATTAAAAAAAAAAATTATCAACTTTGCCCCAGTGACACCGCAAAACAAATCAGCAAATTGCATTAATTCAATGACCTTATTTTCAAAAGTATATAGTGTATCTTGTACCCTACTGAAACATTAGTCAGTACAGCTATAACCACGGTTGAAACTCCTCATTTGTATCTACATCATCATCAGCCTGTGTCCGTCCACTGCTGAACGTAAGCCTCCCGCATGAGTCTCCATCCTCTTCGATCCTCCGCCTTCCGCATCCAGGTCGTTTGCTAGTTCTTCAGCGCCATTCAATACTTTTTTTCCCCATCGACCGTCGTCTCTTCGACAGATATGCCCATTGCCACTTGAGTGTGCCTATTCGTTGAGTAGCTTCCACTACTTGAGTTCTTCTGCGTATTTCCTCGTTTCGGATTCTATATTTTAGCAACACTCGATTTAAGACATTGCGGAATTTCCGCTTTAAAAATGTACTTTAGTTTTCCAAATGCTGCCCATCTTAGTTGTATACGCCTGTCGATTTCATTTGAGAAGTTGCTTCGCCCTAGTTGTATTACTTGTGTAGATAGGTATAGATATATATCTACGCCACACTCAAACTACCACACCTTACAACTCCGTTACCTTCTAGCTACCTAAACTAATACAATCGACAGGTTGTAGAAGACGATGCATACCGTAGTAATATTTTTTAAAAGCTTTATTTTATTTTACTAAAGTAATCCTAACTTTAACATGCACAAAAATAATTATTTGTTATCTACAAACAAAGATACATATTATTCAATCTACTCGAAAGTCATACTTTTCCTGCTTAAAGACTGATTTCATTTTCATGATGTTTACACGAAAATATTTACTCGCTTAAATCGGGTAATTGCTGTGTGATAATTTCCGGCTGAATAAAGCTTAAACATTAACACAACATTAGAGTTTACGCTACGGTAGTTTTAAGTTACTTTAACGTTTATGTTAATTTATAATTATTATTACAGTATTACCGTACCTGAGGAATTTCGGAAAGGAAGATAAGTAAATAAATTCGGCAGTATCCACTATGTCAGTATGAATGTATTCAGTTACATAATTAAAATGGCAATAATATATTAAATATTGGTCAAATTCATGTAAAATGAATGAATAATTAACCCATAAAATTTAAACCTAACATAACATAACCTAACTTATTTTAAATTACAATTCGTTAATTATTTCCTGCCAATTCATTACTTTTCTTTACCTTTTTAGATATTTGTTGTAAATAATTACTTCCCAGTAATTTATTATTTAATTAAATATTGCCAAAAAATGCCTTTAAATAATAACTTATAAAGTCTTAAATAATGTTTATTATTTGTTGCAAGTTTACACTTTTGTCATAAGTTCATAACATGTCTTATACTCTATACCTGAAATAAACAGTTCAAAAAATATATATGTTTTCATTATAAGCTTGTTTCATAAACAATAGATGATAATAGAGTATTGAATCAGTCCAACATCGCTTCTTGTCAAGAGTTGCACGACTGATCGGCCTTGAGAGGGGTAGCTACTCCTATGAATATATAGAGAGGCGACTTAATGTATCTACATTGGAGAGACGTAGAACAGTAACTGACTTGCTGTTTATTTTTAAAATTATGAACTACATAATCGATGACTCGACATTATTGCAGGAAATAACGTTCAATGTTCCCTCCCGTTTCACTAGAGGCAGTGACCTGCTACATGTAAGGACATCCAAAACCAACTACGGTTTCTATTCTCCTATGTTAATAATGTGTAGACTGGTTAACTCCTCTAGTGACTTGGACTTTTTCGGGGTGGACCTTCGGGCATTTCGCAGATCCCTCTACTAATGTGCTAGATCTGTTTATTTACTCATGTTCATGTTTTGTCAAAATGTATTGTCTTAGCTATAATATTTTTTCTGTTTTATCATTTCATTTGTATTTTCTACTTTAAAACCGTATGGATTGGCTTAGGCCGTTAATAAAATAAAATTAAAATTAAATAAAATAAAATAATAGACAATAAACCGCACTCCGGAAAACAGTTGTAAGGCATTAAAAGTCTTCCTAAAGAAGTAAATGATTGAAATAAAATGGCCTGGCAGTAAATTTCCCTCTTTCCTACAATAGCCCCGGGCGCCCTCCCTGGCTGTCACCAAAAGAACGTTCGATTATTCGAGGTTATGTAACTGCCATTTTGTCAAGGATACGATTCAACGGTAAAACGCTCGATTATTATCTCAACACTCTAAGGTTCGACTCTAAACAAAACATAATTCACTTTTTATGTTCCTGAAAATAGTTTATTATATCTACAAACGATTTATAGCATTAAACATTATAAACAAAAATATTTGACAAATTAGTTTGGCTTTGTTTTCAACGTGGACCTGTCATATTATGGAATATAACCAAATATGAACATAACTATAATATAACTCAAAGTATTAATACACAGCAACCAAATTCTTATGAGCTGTTGGTATAAACTTGACAATTGAAGAAACAAAAAATGCTTGAACAGAACGGTGCATACCTACTGCCTGTATAAATGGGGCTTGGTTCTAAATTACAGTGTAACAGGTCCATTCACGGAACATGTGAGGTAAGTGAGACAAGACCTCATAATTAATTTCAAATATCGTTCATAATTAATTAAACTAGGTGGTAGATTAAATTAATTTAATGAACACCTGTATTTAACGTGAATCTTTTAGGAATATTAAAATAATTATTTTCCTTTTACTTTTAAAATCAAGACAAAGTTATTTTATGTAAAAAATAAAATTAATTCTTAGACAATTTAATTAGAACGTATTGACGCGATAATTTTTTGGACAGCCTAATATACACTAGTAAAAACCATCTCAGAGAGGCGAGCCCGATGGATCGGTCACATCATGCGCCACGATAGTCTTCTTCGCGATATTGTGGAAGGGATGGTTGAGGGTAGAAACTGTAGAGGGCGCCCTAGACGGGAGTATTTGCAGTAAGTGTTCGAGGACATGAGTTGTAGGACTTATGCTGAGCTGAAGAGGACTGCAAAGGTTCGAGAGGAGTGGAGATCGAGATGCAAGATTTTGTTGCTGCAAAACAATCCACCGGATTGATACTACGAAGAATATGCCCCTGATATAGAAAAGGGATAACTATTTTTTTTTAATCTTTCGTTTTCTGTCGGTATTCTCCTGTGTGCGTTTATATAAAAATATCAAGTCGATGCCGCAGTGTCGTGATTCCAGTAAACGTTTCTTGATGCGAAAAATATAGTCAGTTTGGTTTCTCAGCCGCATAATACGAATCCGACAAATAAATTGCCATTTATTTTTACTTTGTTTATTGCCCGCGCATTAAAGGTTATTTTGTGCGCATTATGGCAACATTCGTGTGTTCCTTTGTATTCAAATATTTATTCGAAATAACACAATGTCGGCAGACAAGCTTATATTATCTTATATTGTGGCTTTTTGGGTTTGGCCGTGTGTGGCGAATTTCATTTTTTCGAAAATTTTGACTTTGTTGACTACAAAGTCATCAACCCTGAAAAAGACCTCTGCAATGGCGGTCGAAACATCGGAGAGAAGAAATTTGTCACACACGGCTAAGCACAAAAGCCACAATATCAAATCTGGCCGTGAAAACCTAAGAACCTATATTATCTATGAATCATTAAAAAAAATACATTATTTGAGTTTTTTTTTTGCAAAATATTTCGAATTATTTTGAACATTAAAGGGCGGTAATTTTGCCGATATTCTATTATTTTAATGCCAATAATTGATATTGTGCGTATTTTTGCAATATTTCACTGTAAGCGCAGTACTTTTATCTTTAACGCTACCTATATACGAGTAAACACAATCTGACGTATCACTTGATAATAGTTTATCCAGGATATCTAAACATGTTGCTTAACCCTTTCGAATCGGTTGTCGGCATATGCCGTCATAAGATTCCCCGACCGTTGACATCGTTCGACGTATCATTTTACTTCTTTCTTAGAGTAGTTTTTTATGCATCATCTGATGTGATATATGAAAATGGACCGGATAAGTACATTTATGCTTCAAATACTAGTTTTTTAATTGACAGTATAGTTTGTATTCAAACCGAGCCGTAATGAAAGAGTTAAAATTAAATTTCCACTAAATTAGTTAATTGCATAATCAAGGAGCTATCCAAAGAAGTCTTTGACAAACTTCAGTCCTAGTTTGGAGTCCGATGTGCTCGCTCCTTTACCTCATCATTTCATCATCATCATCAGCCTGTATCCATCCACTGTTGAACGTAAGCCTCCCGCATGAGTCTCCATCCTCTTTGATCCTCATACTGTCAATACAGCGTGAATTTTTCAAACCATTTTTTTGCTTAAAACTAGTTTATTTGAAGCATAAATGTACTTATCTGACCTATTTTCATATATCACATTGGTTCTTCTATCCTTTAGCTATCAGATGATGCATAAAAAACTATTATATTTAACAAACGTTCATTATGTAGCTCCATACATGTGGTGGCATTGACACATGTGGTTTACAGAAAAATCACTCCTGTGACGAAACCTAACGATATTTATTTAGATGCTTTACAGATTCCAGTAAAGGATACATGTAGGTTGATAAAGGGAATGACTGCACTTCCAATTCCCTACTGTAGACGTCACAATAGGTACTGAAAGTAGCAAAACGATATATCACGTCAACTGATGTCAATGGTCGGGGAATCATTGACGGCATGTATCGACAACAGATGGAAAAGGGTTAAAGGGCAACTCAACCTCTAAATTGTTTTACACACAAATAATAATATCCCTTGTTATATGGTAACAGTCTTTATATTATTTATTTCCCAATGATTAACATACATAAAATCAAGTTTTAAATTTACATCTATACAAGGTTACATTTTACAATTTTACATTGTTTGATTTCAGACTTATATTTTTACTAGAAGGAAAGGACATTTAGACAAAACACTGAAACAGACATACAAGTTGAAAGCTGTTACACCCAATATAAACATTTAAAAATCATCCGAAACACCAAAATTGACTTATTCTCATTAAACATTAACATATATTTTATTTATATAAAAAAACCACAGCCACTAAAAATTACTGTTATGATGTAAATGAATATATATCATTAACCTTTAAACGCCCAGTGGTTTCCTTACGGAACCGCAGATTTGCGTCGTTCAATGCCCTACGGTCCCATCCAGAAGTGCTCTTATGGTTCATTTCACAATCGGATTACATTAATTTGTAATAATAGTATTAAAGTAAGTTCATGGAAGAATCTATTGTTCGACGAAACATTACAAACATTGGCCTGCTAGGATATTGAACAACGCAAATTTGCGGTCCCATTTGGATCCACTGGGCGTTTAAAGGTTAATACTACAAAGAAGAATATAATTTTTTCAATAAAAAAAAAGGAAATGAATGTTCAAATAATGGTATTTTTTTCTTTAACAACATGACGTAATTAGAAACAATAAAATTATCAAAATACATCACTGGGATATTGAATTTGTTCTAATTTATCTCACACGGAATGGAATGTCACAGATAAATAATTATTTTTTATTACTTATGTACAAGTTTTAATAAATCATAGTTTAAGTCCTTAAACTTTAAAACAATTAGCATTCATTATTACATTGTGTTAAGACATTTGAACAGTCTTGGAATCTTAATGTCAAAATAAAAAATACACAAGATAATTAAAAACGTTAAAGAGCCACTCACAAGAGCGATGCGAATTGCAAGATTGCTTAACTTTTATTTTTACATAAACATATTTTTTGAGACACAATGATGGGCAGAGTCAACCATAGAAAAAAATGTTTGTAAACCTTCGCCCTCGTTTAAAAGTTTACCAATCATGCATTTCTTATTGCCAATCTGGGTAGGTATTTAGTTATTATAATAGCAATTTAATTACGAAAAAAAAAATTACCAGATATGGATATCTATATTTTTGTGATTAAATTCAAAACATAATTATTAAATATTTGTTTATTAACCTTGTTTTTACATGAATTACGTTAGATTAAGGCCTCTGTTTAGGAGACTGCAGTTTCGACTAACTCGTAGCCTTCCTCAATCCATCACTGTCAAGAGACAACTGAGCTGCATAATAACTTCAATAGACACACTCCCTACCCCCTCTCCTACATAAATGGGTTCAACCACTTACAAAGTATTATGCAGCTCAGTTGTCTCTTGACAGAGATGGATTGAGGAAGGCACGAATTAATCGAAACAGCAGTCTTCTAAACAGAGGCCATATCTATTGTGATCCATGTAAAAACAAGATAAATAAATAAATATTTATTATTTATAATGGATCTCCAAAGTGAATGCTGAAAACATTGAAAAAAACATAATTAAGAGGCTTATCCGTAAAATAAGGTTCCCATGGCGCTAGTCCTGAAAAGCGCTGTTATGGTGGATCCCGCGATTCTGTAGTGTACCTTGGTTCCCCCACTCAAAAACCCTTATCTGCGTGGCTTGGCGGCAGATTTTTTTGACTCGGGCATCCAAAAGCTTCGTATCCAGCATGCAAAAATGCATTGACCTCAGTGGCGACTATGTAGAAAAATAGGTAAAAGTCTGAACTTTCCAAAATTGTACACAAATTAAACATGTTTTACACTGAGAAAAATTACTGGGAAACTTATTTTACAGATAACCCTCGTATTATGCATTTCTGTCCAGAGTTTTCAGTAAAAATTTAAAAATTAATAAACAGAAAACCAAAATAAATTAACAATATTAGTGCAGATGGAAAATTTTCAGGGTAATTTTAAAGTTTCTATATTTATATAAGATGAATTATTAACAATATTAATTATTTAATTGTTTTAACACATAATAATTAATATTAACTCTTTTCATTAAAATCTCGTACACATTCTAACACAGATATTCCTATTTGAATCATCAAACAAACACTTTACACTATGAATATACAAATAAATAATTATGTTCTATATGAAACATTTATATATTGTCGATACATTTTAATTTTAAATATACATTAACGTTTATAACATATTTATTTTTTCTAAATATAGTAAATACATTTTAATTAAATAACTTCTTATAATAACTAAAAAATCGCTCGCTCGACGGCTCGTATCTCAAGAAACTCGTATGCTGGGGCACTCGTATGTCAAGGTACTACTTTATTTTGAATATTGATAAGAAACTTTTATATTAAAGAGAAAATTGAACAAGAAAATACCACCAAAAAAATTTAATATATGAAAAAAACCATAAATAATCTTTGGCGAATTTCGTATAATTTATGCGTAGTTAGTTTTGTTTCCAGAACAACAATTGAATTTGAATTTAATTTTGTAAATATCGAAGTGACTATAAGTGAAAATTACCAATAATTGCAGGGATTTTCAGTATCTCATTAAAATTAAATTATTTTCATTTTATTTTTAATTAACAATAATAATTAATCAAATTGAAAATAGCAAAGACAAATGAGTCCTTCCTAAGAAGAGCATTTAATTCTAAAAAAAAACATTTGAAAATACGTAATATTACAATTTATTTTTATTAGTACTGAACACATCACAGTTAACTAAACTACGTGCCACAAATGAATTTCAAATTTAATTAAACAATAAATTTAGATAAAGCATAAATCATTTTTACAAAACTGATATTATGAAACATAAAACCAAATTTACAAACATATTTTACTTTAAATCCAAATCATTAATTTTTCGGTAGAAATCCATTCCCAGCTATGCTAAATCTATGAGACAAGTGTATGAGCGTACAACACTTGCGCAAATGGTGCAGAGGTTCAAGAATGGGCGTACATGATGAAGAGCGTACCGGACGGCCATCTGTTTCTGACGAAACAATTGCAAAAGTGGAGGTAGCGATGCTCTCAGATTGAAGAGTAACGGTTCGTAAGCTCTTTGAAATGATCCCTGATGTCAGCAAAACCTTTATTGACAAGATTTTGACGGAGCATCTAGGGTATGCTACGGTTTGCGCGAGGATGTTGGCCGTACGATAAATTTGAATGGGTTATTGTCAAACACCCACCCTACAGCTGGGACTAAGCCCCAAGTGACTACCATCTCTTCCCTGACATGAAGAAACACCTGGGTGGAACGCATTTCAGCGATAGAGAAGAGCTGGAAGAAGCAGTTCTCAGGTATCTGCGTGGCTTGGTGGCAGACTTTTTTTCAAAAGCTCGTATATCGCATGCAAAAATGCATTGACCTCAGTGACTATGTAGAAAAATAGGTAAAAGTCTGAACTTTCCAAAAATGTACGGATTCATGGAATTAAATATGTTTTACACTGTGAAAAATCACTAGGAAACTTATAGGTATATTACGGATAACCCTCGTATATTTTATAAAGATAATTATGAAACTAGAAAATAAATTGATAAATGATTAGATGAAACATGGCTGCGAGAATTTCACGTGGAATACATTATGGTCTATGCTAAAGATTATAATACATTTGAATATTTGATAACCCAAGCTTTAATTCTTGCTATTCTAACATTTAAATTGAATATACATACTTTTGAAAGACATACAATACTACTGTTTAGCTACTAGAACCAATATTGGTCAGTATACATTATTACATATTTGATTTTTATGTGATCAACGTTTGGTCAATTTTAATGGAGAAATTAAAAAAAACATGCCTTCAATGCCAGAAAGGATTTACAGTCCTGTGTTAAATTCGCAATAGGCATACTATATTTTAACTTAGAAACATAATATTTATATACATCTTATATATAATTACACAGAAATTTATTTGAATAATGGTAACTCAAAATTATATGCTAATAAATGTACAAAATTAATTAATTTTGATATTTCAGTTGACGTCAAAGAAATATGAAACAGTTGAGTGACACATATTTAAAAAAAAAAAAATGTTCCATTAAATAAACACATTACAGTGTTTGATAAATTTCAAAATCTGTGTTGAAATTTTAGTAAAAAATGTAAGTTTCTCAAATTAATTCAATTAAAAGGGCTGTCTACACAGGTGACATGAATTGCGTAATAGTTTAATTATTGGAATGACATTTTTTACATAGAAAAATAATGATCTACAGTGGCACCTTGACATACGAGTGTCCAAACATGGGAGTTTTTTGAGATACGAGCGATTTTTTGCTTTGAAATACGAGCAAAATTTGAGATACGAGCAATCGGCTTAGTGGGTCGGCCGGTTTCACACAAACCGCGCGTCACGCTTTCCCGCGTGAATCCCCCGGCCACGGTCAGAAATTCAGTTATCAGTGTGCTCATGCTTTTGGAAATTTGCTTTGAGATACAAGTTATTTGAAATACGAGCAAGGTTGCGAAACCAATTAAACTCGTATGTCGAGGTACCACTGTATATAGTTGTCTCTTTAGGTATGTCATCTGCCATTAACGTAGAAGTGCTTATGGTTCATTTCACAATCGGATTACATTAATTTGTAATAATAGTATTAAAGTAAGTTTGTGGAAGAATCTATTTTGCGATGAAACATTACAAACATTGGCCTGCTAGGACATTGAGCGACGCAAATTTGCGGCCCCGTATGGGACCACTGGGCGTTTAAAGGTTAATTTCACAATCATGCAATTTGTAACGCTTGTGTGGACAGTTCTTACGAGTTGAGAAAGTGTAGAATACTTTAATTATAAAGAAAATTACCCCAAAGTTTATAATAGTATAAGTTAGTATATAATTTTTAAAGCTCTGATATCAGAGGGATATCAAAAAAAACTCATATAAAAATTTTCAGTAATGAATATTAAATTTATAAAATAGTCTTTTATGAAAACTATTCATATGAAAGTGAAAAAACTAGTGTAGATTCCATTTGCATACTAGGATATGTTTATACGCAATGATACATGGAGTATACATAAGATATATGAAGGATATTAAGTTCTTTCATAGACATAAAAAATATTCAAAATATAAACATGACAGCGAAAAAATATATATTGACAGCTTTAACTTTTTTATAGTAGGCGGTGAATTTGCTAATCGATTTTTATAGTAATAATATTGATAATAATATGTTAACAAGTGACCAAATATGTTAGTTGTAACACATATTTTTTAATTGAATCCAATAGATTATAAAGTCACCTAATTTTGAACAATATAACAGTTTTTGTAATATGAAGCTCAAAATTTGTCACTACGGTAAAGTGGTTAAACAAATAAATGGAAAGAATTCATATGACAATACAGTATAGATAATGGTAACCAAAACGGAGAAAGATTTCTTACAGCAATGTAAGTATTTGCTGTTTTTTAAGTACAAACATTGATATTTCTACCACACCTCTCGTAACTAAACTAAGATAAAAATAAATACAACACTCACCGATTTTAATTATTAAAAAAAATATTTGTCTAGTAGTAGTAAGCATAATTAAGTAACATTCTCTCAGGTCGGTATCTGGATCGGTGACCGAAGAGATACCAATCAAGAATGTCGGATGCAAACATTAAAGCTTCATTTAGTAATATACATTATAGAAAGTAAAAAAATAAATTAAACGATTGTAAAATAGTTGATGTTTTGATACACAATTCAAATGCAAGAGTCATTTTTTTATCTTTTATTGTTAACCTTATGGGTGCCATGAGCCTGAATATGGGTCCGCTGCGGGAAGCCCGCCAGTGCCGTGAGCACACCGGTGTGTTATAAAACTGTATATTTTCGGTCAATGTTATAGCTTGGGTCTATAGCGACATCTATGGTCTGCCCAAGAAAAAAAAGGTTAAAATTGGACACAATTTGGGGGTTCAATTCAGGGTCATGGCATCTAAAAGGTTAATGAATCACAAAGGAGTGTATTATCAACTGCCAAATGGCAGGTAGATGTTTACAATAAGCCGCCAATGATAAGACCACATATCTGGTGACATTTTAAAACATACACATGATAATATATTAAATATTGAAACACAGTTTACAGAACGCTATAACCTCAAAGAACTCATGTATTTTGGGAACAATGACTGGTAAAAATGTTCTGTTTGTGATTGAATCAACATATTGTTTGCGGGTGATTTCTCGCATTGTCTTAAGTCTGGCAAGAGCCATTTTTTAGCAGCCACGTGCGCATTTTACCATTTTCGGAAACTCGCCATAACTTTTATGAATAGTTTTTCAACGTACTTCTGTGTGTAGTGTATAGTTCGTTATTTAACTTTTATGTCATTTTTAAAAAATATTTTTATACGGTATAAAAATTCAATATCCAAATTAGTACAATACATTTGGTGGAACTGTAATAAGTGCGACGACGGATAAAAAAATGTCTTTATTAAATATCAAAGCAGTGACATCTAGCTGCTGACAACAACAAAAAATGCAGTTTAAATTACACGTGAGCCGACTTCTAGCAACAGACTACAAAACACAGATTTTTACGGGTCCCGCATTCCAGCAGCAGTCCCGCAAAAACGGAAAAATCCGTGTCCCGCAAACAATGTGTTAATAAATGTTACAAATTTATAGTCATTAATCAGAATTAATAATAAAAAACCATATATTTTCATCTACGTACTGAAAGATTTTTTTAAATACAGTGATATTATTTAAAGAAAAAACGTTGATAACCAGTAACCAAAATTAAAATCAAAACATGTACTCTAATCGATTGTTAAAAGCACACACAATGATAAGTAAAACAGAGACAATTTTACAGTATTGCCAGCAAATACGATGCTCAACATTGGCTTTCTTGACCAGCAAACTCACATATGTAATGTAAGAATTTTTGAAATTTAGCGCCATTATTTAAAAAAAAACTTTGTTAACAAGTCACCAGAATTAAAATGCAAGACTTGTATTCAATTTGAATGCTAAAAACGCACACAATTTATAGAAAAACAGAAACCATTTTATAGTATTGCTAGCAAATATGATGCTCAATTTATCAAATAGATTCTGCTTCTGAATCTGGCAACAACATTGGCTTTCTTGCCCAGCATTGAACCTTCAATCAATGCACACATCTTCACAAAATAATTTCAAGTCACGTTTTGTGTTCTGTGCTCTACTCAAAGATGTACGCGATGGAGGTGAAGGGCAAGACCGGGGAAGCTAGTTCCACGTTGAGCGCGGTGGCCATGCAGTCACTAGCCGTGTGGAACTCTCCCAGACTCTCCAGCACGAGTCCCAGACTGTACCAGGTCGTGTGGTTACTCGGTTCGATCTTCGCTGCATCTTTCAGGATCTTTTCGGCTAGTCGCTGCGAGCCCAGATGGTGATGACAGAGACCTAAAATGCAATAATTAACATTTCTAACAAAACATTTTTAAAAATTTGCTTATAAACAATTAAATATATTTTACATTACAAAATCTTAAATATTATGATTTTTAAAAATCATTTTCAAAACATTTTCAATTGCCATTTCATTCATTATCATCATCAGCCTGTATCCGTCTACTGTTGAACGTAAGCCTCCCGCATGAGTCTCCATCCTCATCGATCCTCCGCCTTTCGCATCCAGGTCACTCCCGCTATTTTTTTTATGTCGTCAGTCCATCTTGCAGGGGGTCGGCAAATGCTTCATTTGCCATTACATTATTTATGCATAACAATGGTATTTTACATATTTTTTCTTTTATAACTTGATGTATTAAATGATAATGGACTATATAGAATTTCAGTAAATTGATGTCATAATGAATTAATTTATATTTTCAATATCAATGCTTAAATATTGTTATGTTTTTTAAAAATCACTCTCAGAACCTTTTTAATTGCTATCAATTTATTTTTGTCTATTTATAGTGTATATTAAATAATATTGGACTTTACATTGGCTTCTTACGAAATACATTTTTTTTTTCTTTAACCCATTGTTTTGATGAAACAAATCACACATATAGACAGTATTTTCTTTTAACTTTTAATGTATTCTACTTTATAGATATACCCTGTATTTACCTCATTATTTCGTGTGAATCTTGATAATACTATATAACTAAAACCCAATGCAACAGTTTATTGGTTTGGAAAACAGCATACTTCTACGGAATGTTAGGTTTACAATGGTTTTATGAGAAATGACTAGGTTGAAGGAGTGAAAACGGCATGCATCAGCAGCCTTTTCCTCAGAGCCATGAAATTGGCATCCAGAAAGTCCATCGGGAACTCCCTATTGCATGTATTTGGTGGAAATCCAGGACGCTGAGCTGACATCACACTCACCTAACTGCACCAGACTATCAACATGGCCGGGATTGATGGCAACTGCGTTCTGAAAGCACTGCAGCGCCTCGGACCATTCTTGCTTATGACAATGCACCATGCCTCGCTAAAAAAACAACATAAGAGTACATCAATATGCATAATATAACATTGTGGCTTTTGGGTTTAGCCGTGCGTGGCGAATTTCTGTCAACAAATTCGCCACATGGCTAAATCCAAAAGCCACATGTTTGTGGACAAATAAAAACCTACTTTTACTAATGACTAAATTATTTTAATATTTTTAACTATTGGTGAGCTGCAATCGATTGAACTAAAATATTTATGAAAAAAAACACTTTTTTTCACTAGGGCTGCCACAAAATAGACTATAGATCAAATACTCAATAATTTAACCGCCCTAGCTGCAGGTATATTTACAAGATATATTACATAACTATCTCCCTACATCGTATGCATCTCCAACGCATCACGTTTGTTGTAAATATTTATGATATATACTATATATAATTCATAATTGCTTTCGAAAAAAATATATATATAATTTTATTCAGTGCCAGCCCTTGACACCATCTCATGAATATCTCAAACAATCGAAAAATATCGATCCTTTTTGGTTTGTTAATATTTTAAAATATTCATAGATATCGTTGTGAACAAATCGGAATTAATTTTGAAATACATCTTTCGAATATTGCAAAGCGCCCACGGGTGCGCTTACGGCGATCTGCGGGTTAAGACTTCTACCAATTACTGAAAACCTTTTTTTTCTTTATTTAAAATATATATTTTTTACATTATTTTTAATTTTACCCCACTCACTCAAACTGCCTTGAGTTTATCTGTGGTGGAATAAAATGAACTAATGACTACTTTAGAAGTGGTAAATGATGTAGGCACTCACCATGTGCGTGACGTGGTGAGAAAGCGGGAAGATGGCTGCCGCTTCTTGCACGCCTGTGGCGGCCGCGGGAGCCCCGCCCAGCGCCAGGTACAGCTCAGCCAGCAGCAGCCAGACGCGCAGGCGCAGCAGGGGGCCGCGCCCGCTGGCCGGCCCCGCGCCCCCCGGGGAGCCCGCGCTGGAGGCCGCAGAGCTCAGGGCTCTCTCAACGCGGCTAGCGGCTAGAGAGTTAGCCTGCAGCGAACCTGGATTTTTTATAGATCAAACGTTTTATCTATCAAATTGTTGCAATTGATACACTATTCATCATCAGCCTGTGTTCGTCCACTGTTGAACGTAGGCCTCCCGCATGAGTCTCCATCCTCTTCGATCCTCCGCCTTCCGCATACAGGTCACTCCCTTGTAGGGGGACGGCCAATGCTTCGTTTGCCAGTTCTTGGGCGCCATTCCAATACTTCTCGCCCCCATGGACCGTCGTTTCTTTGACAGATATGTCCTCCCCATTGCCAATTTAGTGTGCCTATTTGTTGGGTAGCCTTCACTACTTGAGTTCATCTGCGTATTTCCTCGTTTCGGTTCATGTTTCGGACACTCCTCTCATGGATGTCTCCATAGCACTGCTGGGTGACTTTTACTTTATGGATAAGACTTGCTGTCAGATTCCACGTCTCTGCGCCATAAGTTAATACAGGGAGGATGCATTGGTTAAAAGCCTTAATTTTAAGACATTGCAGAATTTTTGCTTTAAAAATGTACTTTAGTTTTCCAAATGCTGCCCATCCCAGTTGTATACGCCTGTCGATTACTTTTGAGAAGTTACTTCGCCCTAGATGTATTACTTGTCCCAGATAGGTATAGTTGTTTACAACCTTGCGATACATTATACCATTGAGATATCACGGATCGGCTGCTTGAAATATGCACGTATTGATCCAAATATCCTTACAAAACAAAATCAGTGTAACCTTAACAGTGAATCTGAAAGCACGTCAAACATTCACTACGGTTTTATTTTCTCTAATATACTGGAAGTTATTCATTACTAAGTATACTAAGGAGGCAAATCAGGACCGGACACTGTTTTTCTGTTGTGTTTTGGGAGATATCCTTGAAGCTCTACGTTCCTCGAAAAATAGCTGAGTCATTTAAGTTTTTTTTTGGAAATTGAATTGATAGCATTAAATGTGAGGAATAAACACTCATTCAGAAACCACTGATTCTCCTTTCACGATTCTGAATTGGATTACGCATATCCACAACAAAGAACATGGCATGGTAATTTAAATATTACTGTCCTTACATATAATAAGGACTAAAATATTGATGATTAAAAATATATATATATATATTGATATCCTCCTCTCTTATTTAGATATCGATTGACTGGATGAAGGATGCAGGATCAGGTTCACAATATAAACAACTTGTTTTCGTTTCACATATTAACACGGTTTATTTGAACACTTACAATAAAAAGACCCCGGTGCACGCTATTAACGCCCTGACGGTGGCGAGCTCAAACTCTCACTAACAACTGCCCGCTGCGTTCTGATTGACAGCGCGCTCTCACATCTCGGCACTGCCAACCGACAAGATGACAGTCATACCAACAGGAAATGGGCCAACTGTCATTACAAATATTTTTGGCATATGCAAACACCGCTTAACATTATACAATCAATATTAATTAATACAATTAACATTAGATGTGCATGTCAGGCGAGCGAACAAAATAAGAGAAAAGATCGTTTTTCGAGGCTTTCCAGCATCAGCCTAAAGAAGTTATATCAAGCTGATATCAATATATATTAATGGTTTAAATTATTACTTGAATCTTTGGTGGAATCTCTGTCATTGTAGAGTTGCAGCACGGACCTGGTCTCCGACTTCCTGTCAAAGTCTTTGTCAGCATCATTCATGATGCCGTTCTCATACAACGTCTTCCAAAGTGACAGCATGTGTTTGCCAGTCACCAGGGCAGCCTGGAAGAGAAGATGATCAGATAAGATGACTCGGCACAGAAAGATTGATAGACAATAATAACCATTCGTTAAATTAAATGAATCAAAATCAACAGATTAAAATACCCTTCCGTTACGGCTCGGTGGAATACTAATTATACTGTCAATACGGCGTGAATTTTTCAAACCATTTTTTTTGCTTAAAACTAGTATTTGAAGCATAAATGTACTTGTCTGACCTATTTTCATTTATCACATTGGTTTTTCTATCCTTTAGCTATCAGATGATGCATAAAAAACTATTATATTTAACAAATATTCATTATTTAACATATATCCATACATGTGGTGGCATTGACACATATAGTAAACATTTAATGCTGTCTCACCTCTCCCCCTTGGCAGCGTAACTGCAGCAACGCAAGAACTCTGAGCAAGTCCATGCTGTCCGGATGGTCCTCCAGCGCCGCCAGAGCCGTGGCCAGAGCTTCTCGAGGTCGACCACGCGCCGACAGAGCCAAACACAGCAGCTGCATCCCAGCAGAGCATTCCGAACGACGCGTCAAACAAGCTCTCACATGAGTCTATAAATAAGATAAATTGCTATTTAGAATGTTTCCCAGAATAGTCAGGATTCTATATTCCTTAAAGTTTCAATAATCAACATATGAAGCAGAATCGATCAGAATCGTTGTATTAGGTGTACCGTAAAAGAATGTCGTTTTTTTAATAAATAAAATTGGTGCATTTAATAAATATAATTGGTAAATATATATATATATATATTTATATATATAATTATATATATTTATATATAAATATATTATAAAATTATATTTATATATATAACGCACCAATTATATTATTATCAATTATATACATATATATATATTATAAATATTAATGTAATATAAAAAATTGCCAAGTTTATTTTTTTTAACCACCAATGGCATTTACGAACATTCAAAATATCTCCCAGTAAATCACAAATTTGTAGCACGTGTTGCACTTTCTTTCTTCATGAAATGGTAAAGCATAATATTTCGAATAAATTCCTCATTCCGTACAAAGCTCTCCATTGTATATAGTTGTATTTTTTTTTGTTTACAAGTCCTAGTCCACTCCAGGTATACGTAGTCAGAGAAACAACACAGAACACGTTGTAAAAGTTCGACTGCCGAAGCACAACTAACCACTCAAAACCACTCAAAAAAATCGACATTCTTTTCCGGTACACCTATTATATAACTCATTTATCATTAATTTTATTATGTTGTAAAGGAGATCATCATGGCGCATTATATGGCTAATCAATTGGAGTCGCCTGTCTGAAATGGTCTTTATTCGGTGACATCATAACATGTAATGCGATCTCTAGGAAAAATCCAGTATTTTATTGTGCCACATTCCAAAGGCATGGAGTATTTTTTAGTACTTTAAAAATTTAACATATTTTTTATCTTTTTTACGCTAGATTGTAAAAATAAAAATAATGTTCATTCCAAACAGTTCATACTTCAGATTAAGCAAATAAAATTTTTAATCAATAATAATTATACTTGCCAATAAAAAAATATAAACATAAAATATATAAACTCAAATTTTGATTTTGACATCATATTTGAATATTGGACGCTTAGTAACCAAAGGATCCAATTTAAGCATTAGTTATTTATGATGACTTTCTAACAACACATTTTAAAAGCTTGAAGTATGAATACGTATGAAATATTTCAAACTTATATTACTAAAATATCAAAGGTCCAAACCTTTTTTATGGAATACCAAAAAAATTAAAAAAAAAAAGTCAAATATTCGACGCTTCGTCTTTTTCGCACGAGAATCGACCGTCGAATATTCGACGCTTAGTAACCAAAGGGTTAAACAGAAACCTATACATCAAGAATCTTAATGAACCGTTTGATGTTCAATTTATGAATAAGAACAATAATATTGGAGAACAGGAATGGGTAAAATCAAATTTGGCATGTCCATAGCGAATACACTCTTTCCAATGGTCAACATACTTTTACTAAGAGAATGAGCAGTGTAATTGTTTTTATGCTTCAAAGATAAACTTAAGTATTGACATCAGCATGATGTAGCCTCGATAAACAATCTTTTGACATTTTTTTCTGTTCACTCGTCGACATCCATGTGTCCGCCATATTGGCATTTCTGGAATAATTACATATATTGTCACTGGAGTCGCTGTGCGACTGCTCATCATGGACACCTCAGTTGTGTACGGACGGCCGAGAAGATCGAATTACGGTCGGCGGCATGTCATTCCGCCTGGCCGGAAGCTTGTAAAGTTTTAACGTAAATATATGTCAATGTGCTTCTGAAAAAGTCTTTGTTTGCTGACCTGCTCCTCATCATGCCCTCACGCGACGGAATAATA
This sequence comes from Glossosoma conforme, assembly GCA_022606575.1. Classification (NCBI taxonomy): domain Eukaryota; kingdom Metazoa; phylum Arthropoda; class Insecta; order Trichoptera; family Glossosomatidae; genus Glossosoma; species Glossosoma conforme. The sequence continues at coordinate 78,073 of JAGTXR010000420.1, read as the reverse complement.
CCTTTTTGAGAGAGAAGAATGTTAGTATATACTGGTAAGAATCCCTCATGTAATCAAAATCTTTTCAAATCAATATATATATTTCTACATACACAAAAACACTATATATCCTTTTAACAAGCAGCATTTAGTGCTGAATCACCAAGGTTATGACGACAATGGTGCTTACCAGTGCCTCTGAGATATCGCCCATAAGGGCGTACTGCAGCGCCAGGTAGTATAAAGCCAGGTGATCGTTGGGGTCACAGTCCACCGCCTTGTGCAAGCTCTCCAGGCACTTGGCGTTTGCTGAGGTCTTCTCTGCACGTATAGTAGTAGCCCTAAAATAAAAATAAAACTTTTATATTTAAATAATTTAAACGGTGTAAGTAATAACATCATCCTCTCTTTAAAAAAGTTGTTATTCAGTCGCGTGGTGGCAGGATGAGGAGAAGATTAACAACACAAAGACTTTTTCTGAAGCACATTGACATATATATTTCGATAACTATACAAACTTATGGCCCGGACCTAGTCACAGCATTCAACAGACCGGGCCAACAACAATACGATCTCGTCGATGTCGCCATACGACTGAGCGCGCTCGTGATGGGCTGTCACCCAGCGCCCAAGTGGCCATCTATATAACTAAAGTCACACTCGTGACAGTATTTATCCAAAATGCCAATATGGCGACACAAACACGTACGACAAGCGAACAGAAATAAGAGACGAAAGATTGTATATCGAGGTTTTCGGTACCAGTCAGCAAGGGCTGTATCATGCTGATGTCAGTATGTTACCAAATATTGCGTAGGCTTCGGAAACCACATTCGTAGAGCACTTCTAAGAACCAAAACTCTCATCGGTATCGCACTTAGTAAAACATTAAATACAATACATTTTCAATTTAAAAAATCTTTTTCTTTGCCCCAAGCATCTTCATTTAAAATATATATAAAAGAAAGTTGTGTGAGTTACACCATTATAAGTGAAGAACGGCTGAACCGATTTTCATAACTATTTATTTGTTGGATTCATCTTGATATCCTCCTTTCCGAATAGAGTATCAAATTACTGGGTGACAGAATGCAGGAGAAGATTAATAACACAAAGAACTTGTTTTCGAAGCACAATTCGCGTTTATAATAAAGATTTGATTTCTACGCCCGACTGACATGCAATTTCGCCAGTCGGGCGCGGGTCCATTGACAACTGACAGACACTGCCAATGATCGCGGCAAAAAAGTAAATTAAAGATGACAGTTGCACCAACATGAAATGGAGCAATTGTCATAACATATAAATGGCGTATGCAAACGCCTGCGTAATATTCTATAATTGAAACTAACATTATTAGACGTGCATGTCAGGCAAGCAAACAAAAATAAGAGACTACGGCATCAGCCTAAAAGAGCTATATCGAGCTGATATCAGTCTTGATTACAAATACAAAAGTATATACCGAAACATTGGAAAAAAAATTGGCAAAAATTATGAAGGAATTATTTTTCCATACATTTTGTATGGAATGGCATTTAAGATTTTTGCTCCTTCCAGTAGACGTTGTATGCATTACCATTTTGATTACAACGCCATCTCTTTTCAAATATATTTTAGTGTTAATTTTAAATTACTGCCGGCAGGTATAGCTCAATGGTCAAAGCGTTTGCTTTGCAAGCCAAAGGTCGTGAATTTGGTCCCCGACGGAAATTAAAAAAATTAAATTAAAAAAAAAAAACGATTTCCGATCTCTAAAATTACCCTCCGGTTGGTGTGAATTTGATCCCTCACTCATAAAATGCCAGTCATAGTCTATTAATCAAAATTGGTGGTTTATGACGAAATTCGTCCCGTGAAGACCACCCATTCATAGTAAATTCCTGTAATAATAAAGGATGATGCGTGAATCTCGGGCTATAGTTTATGACGTTGGCGGATCAACACTCCACATGCAGCGCTTAGCTGTATGCACCATGGTAAGCCTCATAGAATTCCACAGATGAGACTTCAGAATTACTATTACCATCTATCGGTATTCTCCTGCATGTGCTTACATAAAAATAAAAATAAACTAAAGAACTGAATTTGATTTAACTAAAATAAGTGAACACGGCATTTATTGATTCTAGAACCAGGTGAGCTAATTTTAAAAATATTAATAAAATACATTACAACAATTTACCTAGCAGTCATGAGGTGCCCAATGCCGACATAGAGATGGCACCGAGACAGCATGAAGGTGGGATGCTCATGCTCTCTAGCCAAAGCCATTTCACTGAATTTCAGACCTTCAAATACCTGCAAAATCATGAAACTAACAATCAATATCTGTCACATTTAATTTCTTTTAATTTTTCTAAATCCTTTTTTTTTTAGAAAATGTAGAAAAATATATATAGATGCATGTTGTACCCTGCAAGTTACACACAAGGTTATATTATACGTCTGACAGACAGTTGAAGAACGTAGGTAGTAGAACGTACATTTGGGGTAATTTACCCCGGTTCCCCGACCGCTGTATTAGAGGTTAAAGCGTGAATTTACAATTATTTGTCTTATATATATTTGACATTTTATAATATCAAACGTAGGAGAATGGCTAAAAAGACATATAAGCAATAGACTATAATATCAGGTGTTTCCTTACCCTGTTCAGAGATTCGTAGCATTGCCGTGCTGCCAACAGACATGGTGAAGCAGCAGCTGGACGCAGTTTAGCCACCTGAGCCAGCACACTGACAGCCCGAGCTGGTTTACCCAGCGATGCCAAGGACAGTCCTTGCTGTTGCCAAACATGCGCTTCTTCAAATGAAAACTTCATGGCGCGCTCCAGTGACTGAAATCGTTAAAAAATAACATTTTAAAAACATGCAAAAGACACAAATTTATATTTTGATAATGGAATGTTTTTAAATGCGAATGTGTGATTCAAAAAGTACAATTTTGAAACTATAAGATGGCAAGGACAGCTAGAGAAGAAGAACAGCTATCTTGCTCCTGTTGTTCCATTATTTCAACAATTATTTTTCACTTAGCAAGATTTTTTTATCTCAGGGAATGATGACAATGACAAGTGAAAATAATAAATCGTCTCTGAGCCGATTGGGAACCTACATTTAAGCCCCAACATAAATCTTATAGATCTTGTTTTTAATCCAACCATTATTTGTTTTATTGAGATTACCTTCTCTAAAGACCACTTAACAGTTTTTTTCTTTCTTTAGTAAGTTATGTTTAATCGATTCTTCCAATTAAATCAATCCCAAAAGAGCCTGAATCGGACAAGAAGTATTTTAGTGTATGATTTTAAAACTCTCAAGATTTTCTTCAAGTTGAGACTATTGTATGATACATTAGTATAAATATAAGTTGAGACTATTGTGTGATACATTAGTATAAATTACATTTATTATATTATAGAATTTAAGTATTAACCTCTTGTAGAAGGCCGACTTGTCCCCAGCGAACAGTGGCAACGGTCAGAAGGTCGTAGATGGCGCTGGCGTTCTCAAAGGCGTGTATCCTCGCTTGTTTGAACTCGGGACTCTGCGACAACACGGCGTCCCTCACGGCCATGGCCTCGCCTATCAGCAGCAGCAGGATGGTCTCCTCGCACTCATTTTTGGGCACAAACTGGAATCAATTCAAAGGATATCAAGTATATATTTTATTTAAAACAATATTTGTGTGCCACAGTGAACAGCAATATTGTCGTATTTAAGTCACCATCACACTTTGATATTGATATCCTCCTCTGGTATTTTGGACATCGATTAACTTGAGGAAGGATACAGGATCAGGTTCACATTATAAACAACTTGTTTCTTACTTGTTTGACACGTGATCCATGTGAAAACAAGGTAAATAAATAAATAAATATTTATAACTTGTTTCTGTTTCACGATGCATGTTTATTTGTCAATAACGTCGCCCGTTAAATGAGGCGGTCCTACCAAGGACGGACGAGTTTGCTTGCCCGCTCAAACCACCCGCCAAGAGGACAGTTGTACCAACTGTCAATGGACCAACTGTCATAACAATTATTTTGGCGTATGCAAACACCGCTTAACATTCGATGTAGATGTCATGCAAGCGAACCAAAATAATAGACAAAGATCCTTGTTGAGGCTTTACGGCATCGGCCTTAAGGAGCTATATCAAGCTGATATCAATCGCTACCCTTTCAAAGACGGAAAACCGCGACAAACGATCTTAACCCAAGCTTAAGCTTGCTCGCTGACACGCTACATATGAGAACAAGACAAACACAAACATATAAAAATAAGAAACACAGCAAGAAAAACACGAACATAGAAAGAAAAAAGGAAACAGCAAGAAAAAAAAACACAAACATAAAAATTAAAGACATAGGGCATGAAAAACAAAAAACACAAAAGAATTTATCCACATCACACTTCGCGGGTTGTACTACGCGTCACTCAAAATTTGACTGATCACAAACACCATTAGCACTTTTTACATCACTTGTTTACTACACCACTGGCTTTACGAATGACGCCATTTTTGACGGCTGGCGTGGTTTCCGCGCGGTCCGCAATGTCTCTCGTCGGCGCTCAAGGGTGATGATGCTCTTCTTTATCTTGATGAACCCACGTGGTGGTCTTCTGGCTCCTCTGTGCTCCAGCATGACGGCGCCTGGAGATTCAGGGTCTCGGCCAACTCACATGATTGTCCGCGAAACTCTCCTCCTCCAAGCATGAGGTCATCTTGAGGTTCCGGTTCCGGACTAACCTGCTCGGTTATCCGCGATACCGCCTCCAAGCATGAGGTCATCTTGAGGTTCCGGACTAACCTACTGGGTTTCCGGCCCCAGACTAACCATCCCGGTTATCTGCGATTCAGTTTCCGCCCAATCCACGCGCTTCGACACCTTTTCCACTCCAGCATGGCGACATCTAGAGGTTCAGGTCCTGGCTCCACCCACGCGATTTCTTCAAAACATATCCCTTCATCAAATCACGACCCCCCGGCCCAGTCTTGGTAACGCGGTACGGCGTTTGACGCGCGCCGCCATCTTGGTTTCCTATGATGCCTTCCTGCTTGGCTTGGTGACGCCATTTTGAAAGCGCGACTTCGCTGGACTTCTATGTAACTCCCAGGGCAATGTGGCTTCTCGTATGCTCAGAAAATCGTACTGATCTCTGCATCCCTCAATTGTGAAGATGGGCGCCACTCGGGGATCCCTCCCGAGAATGCCTGCGATGAACTGCAAGGCCGTGGATTCGCGGAACTTTGCGTAGTTCCTATGCCTTACGCGTTGGACGACAATTGATATCCTCCTCTGGTATTTTGGACATCGATTAACTTGAGGAAGGATGCAGGATCAGGTTCACATTATAAACAACTTGTTTCTGTTTCACGATACATGTTTATTTGTCAATAACGTCGCCCGTTAAGGGCCGCCCTGAGGGACGGTCCTACCACGAGAACGGACGAGTTGCGACTGCTTGCCCGCTCTCACATTTCGGCGGTACCACCCGCCAAGAGGACAGTTGTACCAACTGTCAATGGACCAACTGTCATAACAATTATTTTGGCGTATGCAAACACCTCTTAACATTCGATGTAGATGTCACGCAAGCGAACCAAAATAATAGACAAAAGATCGCTTGTTGAGGCTTTATGGCATCGGCCTTAAGGAGCTATATCAAGCTGATATCAATATATATTATATTTTTGCTAGATGAAGAAGACTACATGCTGATAAAATATAGCTTAAAACTATAGTTTTTATCAAAAAAAACTTTCGTCTCTGGAGGGTTAAATTGCGCTGTATGTGGACTCCGTATTTACCTGGTTAGGTCCCGAATACTTGTTGGGCTTCCACGGTCCTTGCGAGGCTCGCAGCCCGGGAGCCGCCCACTCGCTGCCCGACACCCCGCGCAGCAGAACCTCAGCCAACTGTCTCGCCAGGGTCAGACGCAAGGAATGGGTCCCGCTTGACTCCACGGCTGTGAGCATCTCACGATATCTGCAAAACAAAGAAAATACTTTTAACTGTTAACCGGGGAATTTAATTTTGCTTATGTTAAAAAGGAAACCCGCAGCGAGTCCGGGCAACTCGATGCCTAGATGTACATGGTATATGATGAACAAACAAAATAAGTCGTAGCTCGTCACGCCCGTTAGAGTGTAATTTAAATTTTAATCGTTAAAGTGTCTTGACGGAATATATCGTCATACCCGCTACAGTTGATTTCTTGGAATGACAGAATATTACGTCATACCCGGTTAACAGGTTAAAGGGTTAAGGGATAGTTTGACCCAATAGCTGCAATACTTACAGTATCGTAAAACCACATTGCTGTCGAATGGCAAATGGAGAAAGCATCTTAGACTTGAATATAACACATCTAATGAAACAACACCAAACAACAAGAGTTTGAGAAATTTATTTAAATACAGCTCGCTGTGGAGATACACAACAAAAGTATGTAATGATTAGACTTCATTACACAAAATATTCTCGATAATTCTCAGAGATAAGCTAAATATAAATTCCATAAAATGTGTCAATAACATTATCAGCACTCGACAGATGAAAATTTAAGAGTGTGATATTACAAATGATAAATTCATAAGTCTTATCAAAATGTCAGCAGCACCGCCAGTTACAACCGAGAGATCTACCCGCATTGTTCTTATGTTACCTAAGTATTTCTAGTACGTATGTGACAGTTGCTCTGATTGATGAAACTGAAGATGAACCCACTGAAGCGCTGACATCCATGGAAAACATATTTAATTAATAATATTTAATAAACAGCACAAAAACCAAATTCATGAGAGTAAGCCGCATTGAGCAGCAGAACATGAATATATCAATGCTAGGAGTACCCCTAAAAGATGCAAAAGAATTTGTATAGGCACACTCAAGTGGCAATGGACAGGACATATCTGTAGAAGAGACGACCCCCTACAAGATGGACTGACGATATAAGAAGAATAGCGGGAGTGACCTGGATGCGGAAGGCGGAGGATCGAAGAGGATGGAGACTCATGCGGGAGGCCTACGTTTAACAGTGGACGGACACAGGCTGATGATGATGATGATGTAAATCAAAGGTTAAGCCCGTGGTATGACTTTTCACTTTTAATGTCATCATTTGGTATCTAAATCAAACCCTACCTCTCCACAGCTTGTTGCAGTCGCCCGGCTTGCATGTGCAAGATGGGCGAGCGCTGCAAAGCTGTCTCCAGGACAGGCCCCAGCTGCCTCGCTGCCAGGCTGCCGCCCCCCTGACTGCTCAGTGTGCCTGTGTTGCTCCCCAGGGTCCCGGTGTTGCTGCCACCGCCCAAGGCTCCTCCGACGAGGCTGCCTGCTCCAGAACCACCACCTCCTTCTGCACGCTGCAGGTAAAGCAGCGACAGTTCGGCCGCCAGCTCAAAACATCTTATCTGGAATTAATTAATTATTATTTAGTAATTAAATTAACAACATAATAAACAACAACTACATTGACTAATCAATATTGTATTGTCTGTATTTAATATGTGCAGCAGTTTTGGATAAACAATCTGTTTCAGTAAATTTAACAGCACATTTCAGTTGATTTTCATCGTTAATATTTATTAACATGTGTTTAGCGTTTACTAAAAATAAATTTGAGATTTTCTCTTGCGCAGTGTAGTTAGCTAAGCAATGATATGCACTCAGAATGCCAAAATTTATTTGTTCTCTCCATTGAAGAGTAGATGTAATACGAAATAGATGATGAACATTATTTACCATGTCATTTTCCCTCTCCGCTTGCTTAAAGCGGCTTCCTCCAGGAGTGGCGCTGTGCTCCAGGCATAATCCTTTAATAGCGTAAGATTCTGCCACAATCCTCAAACTCCGACTGAAAAAACACACACCTTATACAATTAAGTGGTCATAAAAAATATGAGAAAGAACAACTGTTGAATTTCATTTTCTATTGAATTGATAATATAGCCTCGTCTTTTAACTAAAGTGGAAAAAAAAATGTATCTTGATGAATATTTTTTTAAATGTTTTCAGCATTCACTTTGAGATTCATTAAAAATAAGTTGTCTCTTGACAAACTTGTCCCTTGATGGATTGAGGAAGGCTACGAGTTAGTCGAAACAGCAGTCTCCTAAACAGAGGCCATACTCAACGTGATCCATGTAAAAAGATATCACAAGGTATATAAATCTTCTTTTTTTAATTTATTTTTTATTTGTAATCGCATGCAGGAGAGCACAGCCGTTCAAGACCAGTGCACTCTATGACGCTCGGCCAGGGAGGTTGGACGCTGCATGCGGGAAACATCTGTTGTGTTCGTGTTTGTGTGTGGGTTGGGGAGATTGCAAGTGTATATTTATCTGTTTCTTGAAGAGATCCAGATTGTTGGTAGGAGGAAAAACGGACGCTGGAAGAGCATTCCAAAGTTTACCGGTGGCATTAAAGAAGGAACTTTGGAAACTGCCAGATCTTGGTCGACACACATTATCCGTGCATGGATGTTCGGCAAGTGTAAGACGAGTTTGTCGGTTGTAGGTGGGTGCAGGAGGAATAAATTATTTTTATGATAAAGAAATATTTAAGAGTACACCACTAACATGGGCAGCTGTTTTTCAGTGAGGGTATGAAGCTCGGCGAGTGTGTAGTTCGCAAGCTCTCGCCACAGAGTCCGCTAGCGTAGTGCAGCTTTCCCAGCAGCAGATGAGCATCCAGAGCCACTCCTGCTTTCTTGCCGAGCTCGTTGGCAGCCAATAGGAGGAAGGACTTGGCCTCGGCCAGGCCGCTCTTGGCCCGGGAAAAGTTGGCCTCGATCGGAGGCCATTCTTCCAAGTAGCTCTCTAGCTTGCCCTCACCAATGAGGAAATTCGACAGGCATTCTGAAATAGAATAATATAAGATTTAAAATTGTGACATTGTGGAGGGGGTGGTTGAGGGTGGAAACTGTAGAGACGTGAGTATTTGCAGCAAGTGTTCGAGGACATGAGTTCTAGCTCTTATGTTGATCTGAAGAGGGTTGCGGAGGCCCAAGAGGAATGTAGATCGAGATGCAAGATTCTGTTGCTGCAAACCAATCCACCGGATTGATACTATGAAGAAAGAAGATTTAAAATTTGAATCTGCTTTCATGGTTTATATTAAATTATTTAATCCAGGGCGTACTCAAATAATTAAAATGTCTTGAACGAACTAAAGATGCAATTCAACCTTTAAACGCCCAGTGGTCCCATACGGGACCGCAAATTTGCGTCGTTCAATGCCCTAGCAGGCCAATGTTTGTAATGTTTCGTCGCACAATAGATTCTTCCATGAACTTACTTTAATACTTTTATTACAAATTAATGTAATCCGACTGTGAAATGAACCATAAACACTCCTGAATGGGACCGTAGGGCATTGAACGATGCAAATCTGCGGTCCCGTAAGGAAACCACTAGGTTTAAAGGTTAATTTAAATGAGTGATCCTTAACACGTTCATCGCCAACACTTTTTTTTTTTTTTCATTTCAATGGATTTTAAACTATGTTTTTGTTTTGATTTTAATAAAATAATAACACAATGATTTATTAGAGATTGTTCATTTTAACAACAACAACAAAAAACTGACAAGGTCATGAACGTAAACATATGAACTATGAACATTGATCTGTCCTAGCTCTGACTATCAATAATAATATTTAAGATAATATATTTTGGCCTGGCATTCGTGCATTCTCTTTTTTACAGGGATTCATTCTGGAGGTATGGTGATCACAATCTGACTTACGTCTACTACCAATTTTTATTATTTTAAAAAAAGTAAATTACAGTGTCTGAAAATATTTGAAAATTATTCCAACATGTCAATCTACATTTAAATATTCATTTAATTACATTATTATATTATATAGTTATCACTGGTTAGGTAAGATTACATATTCGTAATAAAATTAAAGATTTCCAGGAACAATTCTTGGACTTTACAATTAATTGGAACTTTGGCCACAACAAATACATCCTATACTATGAAAGACTAATCAATATTTTTATTGAGATGATCAACCCATAGATCTTGTCATAACACTGCTTGAAAAACTCTATAATTAATGAAAATTAGAATATAATATGTAAATTGGGTGATGTGATATGTTGAGTGGTTGACAGGAGCCTTACCGTAGTTTGGTGACCTGACTTTGAGCTGCTCGGCAAGCTCGATGACCTTCTTCCAGTTGGAGTCCTCGCGGCTCTTCTCGATCTCCGTCTCTATGCGGACATTGTTCCTGCCCCGGCTCGTCATGCTTTACGGCAGGAGTTGTTCTCGGCTCACATAAGCACAAACGTCAAAAACACAACCAGTTACTTCTCTTAGCTCACTGGCTGATTATTGTTTAGCGAGCGTTCCGAGCAGAGCGCTGTTCAAACACTCAACGAATGTCAAAAATAATTATACCTAATAGGTATTGTGAAAATTCATTGCATAATCTTATGGAATAATTACATTATTTACAATATTAAATAAATCAAGTATTTCTATATGCTGCGTTTTGGCAGAGCATTTTTTTTGCAAAATTACAGTACACAATTATTATTTGTTGAGGGTAGAAACTGTAGAGGGCGCCCTAGACGGGAGTATTTGCAGCAAGTATTCGAGGACATGAACTGTAGCGCTTATGCTGAGCTGAAAAGGGTTGCGGAGGACCGAGAGGAATGGAGATCGAGATGCAAGATTCTGTTGCTGCAAACCAATCCACCGGATTGATACTACGAAGAAGAATTATCATACCTCCCAAATACTGTAAAAAATAATTGGATTATCTTATGGTCCGCATTGAATACTTAAAATTAGCAAGGATTTTTAAACGCAGCGTTCTGGCGGAGCGTTTTAGTTGACACGATAACATACAAAATAATTATACCTACAAGGTACTGCTAAAATTCATTGCTTGATCTTTTGGACTCACTACATTATTTAAATAAAGCAGTGATTTTTGTTTGCAGCTTTCTGGTGGAGTACTTTTGCTGTCAAAATTCCAATATAAAATAATTATACCTACTACATATTTCGAAAATTGCATGTTATTGTGGACTCTTCAAATTTATCACTTGAACCAAGTAAAGATTTATATATGCAGCGTTCTTGTTAAGCGTTTGTTTTGTCAAAATTTAAGTGCAGAAGAAAATTTGAATCTTAAATATTTATACTAATTGTATGATGAGTCTGCCGATACATATTTTTTTAGTATCCATATTTGGGTCTTAATTTTTTTCAAGTTTTCTCATGACATATTCATTTATAAAAACGTTAATATGTACATTATTTATTTATTTATTTTAAAATGTTTAGATTTTTAAATTTATACAGAAAAGGAATAATATGAAGACATTTTTTAAATCTTTTTTAGGGTCCTTGCCAATTAAGAAGCTAAATTTATTTATGCGGTGAGGAAAACTCTAATAATATGTACAAATATAGGATTTTAAAATGACAATATTAAAATATTAAATAAGATTGAAAAGATAACATGAAAAATAAGATATTTTGAGTTATAATATTTAACATAAAGAAGTTATGAGAACAAATTACAATAAAACTTCTCAATGACATACAGGTATTTTATTAATTTAACCAACATAATTATAAGCCTCATTTGTAATATATATTTTAATTGTAACATAAATATATAAACTAACAGTTGAATAAAATGAATATACCTATATTTTAATATGTAAGTATTTTTTTTATAATATTTGTCGAGGATCACTTCAAGCAATTGTTTAATCAAAGATTAAGTATATATAATTGGAATTTAAATTTTTACACTTGAAAAAAAATATGTATTTAATCGTAGTATATGTATGTATACTCATATAAACCTAAGTATTTGAAAGGAATACTATTTAACCCTTTCATTACGGCTCGGTTTGAATACAAATTATACAGTCAATTATAAAACTAGTATTTGAAGCATAAATGTACTTATCTGGTCTATTTTCATATATCACATTGATTCTTGTATCCTTTAGCTATCAGATGATACATAAAAAACTATTCTAAGAAAGTAGCAAAACGATGATATTGTGGCTATTGGGTTTAGCCGTGTGTGGCGAACTTCCTTCAACCAATATTTCGACCGCCATTGCAGGGGTCTTCTTCAGGATTGATGATTTATTTAGTTCTGAGTTTGGGTTATTCAGATTATATATTTTTAAAATATAAAAATAATTAGATATGAAATAATTTAAGATTATGACTCGACGTGCGATAAGTAGTAGTCATATTTCATCAAAAAGATCAAATAAATCTATACTTTTATGTCCAAGGTAGAAATGTATCATATCTATAAAAAAATTATGTAATTAAAGCCATACATCTTTTTACAGACGTAAAGTACGGGTTCAGAGCACTGTTTATTATTAACAAATAGATAACTTTTTGAATTGTCTAAACACAGATTTGGTATCTTATTTTACCTGAATAACAATTTCGCAAACAGCTGGTACATATTTAAAAAATCTTATCTGAGCTTGTTACTATGCGAAAAGCAAAATAAGGTAATTTTTATCACTAATGTTTATTTAAACCGAAATACTAATATAGTTTAAAAATAAAATTACAGGTAAACCGATAATATGATTGTTATACTCAGTCTATTCACTTTTGCCAGGAATCTTTCTTAAACTTTTGATCCCTCACCCGTAAAATTCCAGTCATAGCCTATTAATTAAAATTGGCGGTAGACGAAAGTCGTCCCGTGAAGACCATCCATTCATAGTAAATTCCTGTATATAATAATAAAGCGTGAATCTCGAGCTGTAGTCTATGAACTTGGCGGATCAACACTCCACATGCAGCGTTTAGCCATATGCACCATGGTAAGCGTCATAGAATTCCACAGATGAGACTTCAGAATTACAATCTGTCGGAATTTTACTGTATGTGTGTACATAAAAAAATATTAAAAGTATCAATTCTATGGATTATAAGTTTGTAGTAAGCTTTTGTGTTTTGCCACACTTTTTCCTATGTAGCTCTCTTCAATTAACTTATACTGAGACACAGTTCATGGCCTCGAATATTTTTGATCGAAAAATCGCCGCATACAATAGAAGAAGAAATGCTCTGTTCCAAATTAAAAAATCGTTGTAGGATGGTTGACTGTACTCGTATTTAATTATATTTACACACATACTAAGGACAGAGTAACTTCTCAAAAGGAATCGACAGGCATATACAACTGGGATGGACAGCATTTGGAAAACTAAAGTACATTTTTAAAGCGAAAATTCCGCAATGTCTTAATAAGGCGTTTAACCAATGCATCCTCCCTGTATTAACTTATGGCGCAGGGACGTGGAATCTGACAGCAAGTCCTACCCATAAAATAAAGGTCACCCAGCGTGCCATGGAGAGATCCATGCTCGGAGTGTCGCTAAAAGATAGAATCCGAAACGAGGAAATACGCAGAATAAATTGTGGGTGCTACCCAACGAATAGGCACACTCAAGTGGCAGGACATATCTGTCGAAGAGACGACGGTCGATGTGGAAGAAAAGTATTGGAATGGCGCCCAACAACTGGCAAGCGAAGCATTGGCCGACTCCCTGCAAGATGGACTGACGACATAAGAAGAATAGCGGGAGTGACCTGGATGCGGAGGATCGAAGAGGATGGAGACTCGTGCGGGAGGCTTACGTTCAACAGTGGACGGAGACAGGCTGATGATGATGATGATGACACACCTATTTAGCTATATTGGCAGAGTGATCCTAAAGAGAATAAATTGCATTGATGTAACTGAGTTTCTCTACCACATTTAGTAACCTTACTGATTTGGACGAACTAGTGAAATTTAAAAAAAATACTACAATAATAATTTCTCCTGTCGAAGAAAACGAGAACAATTTCGAAACCACTGACTAAGATAAAATCGACAGTCAACTCTATTTGGATTTAATAATGATTTTAAATATAACTAAGATTTTACAAGTTCTACGTTCTTGCTACATACTTATCTAAGTATTCCTTTGTGGTATCTCTACTGAGGTTTTTGACCCTTCGCTCGCTTTGATTATAACAGCCATTGTTATTTGCTGTTATCAATGTGTTATGTAACTGCCTGTTACGATATTGTGAAGTTCTGTCGATAATGTCTGGTATGGTGTGATTAAATCTTTATCATATAACTCTGCACACAGATTTATTTACAATTATATAAGTCATCTCATAAGTAGGTAAAATATTATGTCATAAAATAGTCGCGTAATAGGTAAGTAATAAATAATTTGAATATTTTTATGTTGGTAACACTTAAATGGAACAAAATATAAACAAACATTAAAACTTAATCATCAATTATTACAATGTAAGAAAGACAATATTATGTTTATTACTTGGTTTAATTAAACTTACTTAATCGTTTATCTGTGTAATCTTAACGTTTTTATTCTGTCATTCATGAGAGTAAGATTATCACCAGCCGGATCCAATACCTATCATTGAACTTTGAAATATAATCGTTCGATGGAAAGCGTGTACCTCTTATCGAATGGAATAATTAATTAAAAAAAACTGATAATTTTTCGTGTACGCTCAATTCTAACATTTAAATAACTTTATCATTATAATTATTATTATTTTAATAAGCGATTTTATAAATAAATATCATTTTAATTTTTGTAACTATTTTTTCGTTCATTTTACCTCCATGCATAGAGCATTCTAAGCATTTAATTTAACACTTTCGCATCGGTTGTCGGCATATGCCGTCAAAGATTCCCCGACCGTTGACATCGGTTGACGTGATATATCGTTTTGCTACTTTCAGTACTCATTGTGACATCTACGGCAGGAAATTGTAAGTGCAGTCATTCCCTTTAAGCATGTAAATAAATATCGTAAGGTTACGCGGCAAAGGAGCGATTTTTCTGTGAACTACATGTGTCAATGCCACCACATGTATGGAGTTACATAATGAACGTTTGTTAAATAAAATAGATTTTTATGTATCATCTGATAGCTAAAGGATAGAAGAACCAATGTGATATATGAAAATAGGTCAGATAAGTACATTTATGCTTCAAATACTAGTTTTAAGAAAAAAAATTGGTTTGAAAAATTCACGCCGTATTGACAGTATAATTTGTATTCCACCGAGCCGTAACGAAAGGGTTAAAAATAGTTTACTCGTATTTTAGAAAACATACAACTTTATTATTAAAATACCAATCATTTAAATATAATTTCAAGAAATCTTTGACATTATTAATTTTGTATTGAACCTTTATGTAGCAATGTGGATACATGTTTCAAAAATTAAAAAAAGTGCCTAAAAATAAGGAGTTACTTCAAATCCGTGCAAAAATCGTAGGTAGGTTCCGATAACCCAGTAGGTTGTGTTAACCGAGTATGTACGAGTTAAACGAGTATCGTCAGAGATATATTTAACCCTTTCGCATCGGTTGTCGGCATATGCCGTCATAAGATTCCCCGACCGTTGACATTGGTTGACGTGATATATCGTTTTGTTACTTTCTTAGAAAAGTTTTTTATGCATCATCTGATAGCTAAATGATACAAAAACCAATGTGATATGTGAAAATTCACCAGATAAGTACATTTTTTTTTTCTTCGTAGTATCAATCCGGTGGATTGGTTTGCAGCAACAGAATCTTGCATCTCGATCTCCATTCCTCTCGGTCCTCCACAACCCTTTTCAGCTCAGCATAAGCGCTACAATTCATGTCCTCGAATACTTGCTGCAAATACTCCCGTCTAGGGCGCCCTCTACAGTTTCTACCCTCAACCATCCCCTCCACAATATCGTGAAGGAGACCATCGTGGCGCATGATGTGACCAATCTATCGGGCTCGCCTCTCTGAGAAGGTTCTTATTAGTTGCCTATCTTCCTTGATTATTCTGAGAACCTCATTGTTCGTGACGTGGTCTCTCCAGGAAATTCCGAGAATTCTTCTGTACGACCACATCTCAAAGGCCTCTAGTCTTTTTTTATCACTTTCAGATAAGCACCATGTCTCACAGCCTTACATTAAGATGCTCCAAGCAAGTGTTTTGGCAAGTTGCTTGCGGAGCCCTAAAGAAATATTCTTTGACTCAAGGATTTTGGCTTTTTTATTGAAAGCTAGCCTTGCTTGATGTATTCGACTGTTGACTTCTCTTTTTGTTCTGCCATCCCAGGTGATTGTACTTCCAAGGTATACAAATTCTTTTGCATCTTTTAGGGGTACTCCTAGCATTGATATGTTAATTTTCTGCTGCTCATTGCGGCTTACTCTCATGACTTTGGTTTTTGTGCTGTTTATCTTCATATTGTATTTGGAATTAAATATGTTTTCCATGGATCTCAGCGCTTCCGTGAGTTCATCTTCAGTTTCAGCAATCAGAGCAATGTCGTCAGCAAACCTTATCATATCAATCTTTTGGCCATGTATTTTAACCCCTCTCTATGCTCCATTTTTTTCCCTGATGTTATTAATTGCATTTTGTATGTATACGTTGAAGAGTACAGGCGACAGAGAGCATCCTTGTCTCACCCCTTGGCGTATTTTTGCGTCCTTTTGGACATTTCCAAGTGATATTATATATATATAAGCATATATATAAGTACATTTATGCTTCAAATACTAGTTTTATAATTGACAGTATAATTTGTATTCAAACCGAGCCGTAATGAAAGGGTTAAACTGGTTTTAATAAATTATTATCTTGCACTATACTCGTATAAATAAAACTTATTGTTAGAATATATATTCAAGCAAAACTGTCATAAAAAGATATTTACTTATAATTATGGCATATACTTCAACGTGTGTGGAAATCTTAAAATATTACGTTATCTATGTTTTTTTTACAAAACTATTGTTCATGCCTTTTCAAGTCTTGGTCTCTTGCTCCCAGAAAGGGCATCGGGAACTATTCATAAACAGTGCATTTCAGTCTCAAATAAATTATGCATATAAATCACCGTCAAAAGTTTTGTCATTGGACTTTTGTTTGAAACGTTTTAGGAGTGAAATTAATTAACACTATCCAGTGTTACGCCATTAAACTTACGCTGGAGGCCGACTGTTTTTTTAAAGAATTGCTTCCAAAAAAATCTAATTTCTTTATTTGTTTATATATATCGATTCCCCATCATCGTCGCTGTCTTCGATCTCCTCGGCGTCTGAGGGAATATCGGACAAAGCATCAGCGTATATAAGGAGACTAATTCCAATCAAAAATATATTGCATTGGAATATAAAATTAAATATAAAAAACAGTTTATATTTTTGGAAATACTTATTTTGCTAACAAACATATAAAATTGAAATACATACGATCGAAATATTGATCGAGAAAAACGATCAACATTTTCCCAATTTAAAAATAATAATTACAACAAGCGAAATAAAGTCTAATCTCACATATTTTATTTCACAAAAAATGCTCGCTTTAATTTTTTATCGTCATGTGTTCAAATTAAAATAAAATATGACCCTCACTGAAAAGGTTTGAGATCTTTGAATTAAGGTCGAAAGTGAAAACAACACATGCTGTGTGATCGGCCACTAACGTTTGAAAAAACAACACAAGCTGTGTATAGTCGGCCACTAAGCGTTGGCGGAACGATCGCACCGCACACATGTTGTGTGACCCGCCTTTAAGTTTCGGCCCGGCGATTACACACATATTGTGTAATCGGACTGGAGAGTGTTAAATTAATTCAGCGGAGCTCTAGTGTGCAGAGTTGACGACTTTGTATTAAGCAAGGATCATGGCAGCTGACAGAACGCTATAAAGGCGTTATACACCATATATACACTCCATCTATGTAGCGGATATGGAAGAACAAGAATCTAAACTGGTTATCTATTGATACATAGATATAATTCCAAACCACCATATACATAATGTTTTCATCACATCCCACCTATTTATGAGCGTAATATTATTTCATAATTATCGCGATCAATGCATTCAAGACCTTTAATAAATTGTTTGTAACTTGGTGGCATAATACGAGTACATAACCAGCATACATTGCATCATGAGTATTTTTATATACAGGCCTCGAGTTACGAAAATCCAGAGTTTTACATTTAAATTTAATGTAATTTAGATATAGATGAATCCCACGCCACACACAAGATCTACCTTTAAGTGGCGTGGAAAGCGAATTTCCAAAAAATAAAAAAAAATTTAGAACCGTTCACCTAAAGCTAAATGAAAAACACATTTGGCATAAGTCGTAATACATAAAACAATGTTTATGTTTGTTTTTTATTTAATTTTCTAAATGTGCAAATTTACGTTTCATTGTCATTTTTTTATGTAATCGCATGCAAGAGAGCACAGCCGGTCAAGACCAGTGCACTCTATGACGCTCAGCCAGGAAGGCTGCACGCTGCATGCGGGAAACGTGTTTTGTGTTCGTGTTTGCGTGTGGGTTGGGAAGATTGCAAGTGTATATTTATATGTTTCTTAAAGACATCCAGATTGTAGGAAGGAAGAAACACAGACGCTAGAAGAGCATTCCAAAGCTTAGCGGTGGCATTAAGGAAAGAACTTTGGAAACTGCCAGTTCTCGGTCGACAAACATTAACCGTGTACGAATGTTCGGAAAGTGTAAGACGAGTTTGTTGGTGTGGGTGCAGGAGGAATTAGTTCTTTAAGTTGCTAAGAGCAGCGACCGTGGTAAAAACGGTAGAAAATACTAAGTGAACCAATCATACAACTTTGTTTCATTGATTGCAGGTTAGACGTAAGAGTGTCATTTTTTATCAAACGAATTGCCCTTTTTTGAACTGAGTCAATTAAGTTTAGAAGGTATTTTGGAGCTCCAATCCAAAGGTGATTGCCGTATTCGAGGATAGGTCAGATTTGTCCTTTATATAGATAGAAGAAGAAGTCGTTTGTGAACCAATCTTACGCCTGTGTTCCATTGATTGCAGGTAAGACGTAAGAGTGTCATTGTTTATGAATAAATAAGTTATATTCAGATTGTTCCTCATATTTATAACAACCAAAATTAAGCTTTTAGAAAAAAAATAGTACGTTTTGTTGTTATCAGATAAACGTTCTAGGTGTTAAGGAACGTAAGGTTTTTAAAAATATTCCAACTACATTTGACACCTTGCCAAGTGGAAATATAATAGCTGCATAATGTATCAAAGTGTCAAATCATATTAATGCCTTCAGCAATCTCGCATATTTGCTTACACGTGTTCAACAATAATTTATTGTGCGGCAAAGAGTAATTAAAACCATTATCTTTACATTATTATCATTGTACTTCAGCACTCTGAACAATGCTAATAATCAGTTAAGTATTTTAGTCAAATATTACGAGTCAATTAAGTATAAAACCAGTCTCGCTTTCAAGATGAACATGTATCTTGAAAGGGTTTCACGATGGGGCGACCTCAACCTCGTCAGTTTCAACATTTCCAAAACCCAATCATGTACTTTCTCTACCAAGAAGACTGCTATGGATCCTGTATCTGTCAACGGTTGTTCTCTTCCGAAATCAAGCTCCATCAACATGCTTGGATTATCAATATCGAATAATGTCAAATATTACGAGTCAATTAAGTGTAAAGCCGGTTTGGCTTCCAAAAAAACTAGGTGTACTATATAGATCACGTCGGTATTTCAACGATAAACAACTTCTTCTTCTATATAAAGGACAAATCCGACCTATCCTTGAATACGGCAGTCACCTTTCGATTGGAGCCCCAAAATACCTTCTTAACTTAATTGACTCAGTTCAAAAAAGAGTAATTCGTTTGATAAACAATGACACTCTTACGTCTAACCTGCAATCAATGGAACACAGGCGTAAGATTGGTTCACATAGTAATCTACCGTTATTACCACAGTCGCTGCTCTTCGGAACTTAAAGAACTAATTCCTTCTGCACCCACCCACAACCAACAAACTCGTCTTACACTTGCCGAACATCCATACACGGTTAATGTGTGTCGACCGAGAACTGGCAGTTTCCAATGTTCCTTCCTTAATGCCACCGGTAAACTATGGAATGCTCTTCTAACGTCTGTGTTTCCTGGATCTCTTCAAGAAACAAATAAATATACACTTGCAATCTCCTCAATCCACACACAAACACGAACATAACACACGTTTCCCGCATGCAGCGTCAAGCCTCCCTGGCTGAGCGTCATAGAGTTCACTGCTCTTAACCGAGTGTGCTCTACTGCATTCGATTACATTTTTAAAAAAGTCATTTTTTAACACGCATTATTTTGTGTACTGAAATTTGCCACTAGAAAATTGTATCGAAAATCATATTCCGATTTAATTTAAAAATTAAACTTAATAAAATAATACTTACTAGAATTGAAATGCTTGAAAAATTGACTCATTTCGCGTATACTTGAGATATTTTACTTATTTTTGTCGATCCTTTCAATAATGATTTTTATTGTTTTGTTCTGATATAATTTTTATGGCACACAAAATGGCCTTCGATAGCAACACAATAATAAAAACGTTTTTTTTTATATTTATTTAACAAAAAAAATTGTTTATTACAAATAAAAGCCTATTACGAGCACAAACTCAAGCTGTTAATTTATTTTATTACATAAAAAAACTGTAATAATACTAATTAATTTCCTTTTTCGACAAATATAATTTATTGATGTTCAAAATAAATGTTAGTTTCGTTTCTATGGAGACACATGTAGTAAAAATACGGTTGGTTCCAAGTTTGTTTCTTTTTATATAAAAACAATAATTTTTAAATAATATATATCAAACATCCACAGATTTATATGATGTAATAATTTTAATGACAATTAGTTTAGCTTTTCTTTGTCGAATCATGGATTAATGTCATTTTTCCGAAATACAAACACACAGCTTCTGTTTCTTCTTTTTCTGAACCTTCTTTCCTTTGCGTTGCTTAGACTTGGACTTCTTAGATTTTGATCTAGATGTAGTCTTACGACTTTTCGATCTAGATTTTTTTCTTAATTTTGTTCTCGATCTTGATGCTTTTTTTGATCCCGACCGCTTTCTTGATTTTGATGTTTTTCTTGATTTCGACCTTGACGTTGATCTCGATTTGGTTTTTGCTGGTTCGTTTGAACCACAAGGTTCACAACAAGGCACACAACATGGGTCTACCTGCGCTTCTTGTTTATTTTTATCCATAATATTTAAAAAAATAATGTTTTTAGATGATATAATTTAGATGTTTTCACGTCGGAAGAAAATTTTAAAGTAATAAAATATTTCTTATAACTCTTTTCATTTGTTTGGAATTTCATAAAAATTCAAATAATATGCATTCGTTGAATGTCATAATGAAATATTTTTTAAATAGTTTGGTAGGTAGATAATTATAATTCGTATTATCTTAAATAACTTCTTAGGTTTTCACGGCCAGATTTGATTCTGTGGCTTTTGGGTATAGCCGTGTTTGGCGAATTTCTTTTGATCAATATTTCGACCGCCATTGCAGGGGTTTTCTTCAGGATTGATGATTTAGTTGTGAGAACTCACAACTAAATCATCAATCCTGAATAAGACCCCCCCAATGGCGGTCGAAGTATTGGTCAAAAGAAATTCGCCACACACGGCTAAACCCAAAAGCCACAATATCGTATTATCTTTAATAAAATAGCATATATGACAGCATATTTATTTATTTTCCTTAAATGACATTACAAAATAGGTAACATTTCAATGCGTCATTAAATAAGATACAACTATAAGTGTGGCGATGTAAATTTATTGACACATTTAGTGTCAATGACCTCACACTCAGAACTAGCGTCAGGAGACTCAAGATAAATAGCTTGACTTGTAACAACAAAAACCCTGTCATAAGTATATCATGATTGACACACAAATAACAAGGCATTAGTGTCACAAAATAAAACGTCCAATATCTTGCATCTATCAACGCCAGCACTGAATCTGAAGTAATATTACTCCAAATATGTCAATATCTTCACTTAAGCTGGTTTCAACCACTGTTCACTGCGATTTTTTCGTCTTACACGTATCCAGGGTTGAGCGATGGTCTTTTCAGGCCACACTTCAGGCTCCATGAGAGATATGCTACATGCTTAGGTCATATGTCTGCATCAAAATACCGCAAATCGACGTTCAGTAACTATATAACTTGTAACAACCTATTTTTATATAATATTTGAAAAATCCATGTAATTACTATCCTCGCCAATTTCGCATTCGACAATTGAACTAGAATTAAAACTAGAACTGAATATTCAATGGATACTTGAAATGTACGTTTACTAACACATGACTCGATCTCCTTTTTAGATGGTCGAAAAAAAGTTCGTTGGCCTAATTGATTTGGTCAATTGTCCGGAACCATTTGGATCTCTTTTTGTGATCTAATCATGCCGAACACTTTAATTTCTCAACAATGTTATGTTTATTCAATCAAACAACAACAATGAAATGATAAGCATTGATGTGTATGTGGTTTTGTTGCGGTAAGCATCGCGGAAGTACAATATACAGTGGAACCTCTCATAACGAGTAATTCGCATAGCGAGCAAAAAAAAATGTGAAAAAATGTGAAAAGAATGTGAAAAAAATTCTCCCTTAACGAGCGACATTACGCATAATGAGTGACGCATAAAGGGGAAGTCACATAACGTATGACGCACTTGCGAGCTGGGACTTCCGCGTCATTGCGTCAGTCTGTGTTTAGCACTCGTACTGTTAGCACTTTAGTGTCGCATGTGATCACACATTTTTCTAAACTTATGTTCAGACGTTATTTGTAATTATTTTTATTTTGGAGAGTTTGGAGGAAGAGGAAGTAGCAGAGCAACAATCTTCTCTCGCAATAAGAGAAATGCTGAAAGCATGGGAACTTGTTTCATCGTACATTGAGAAGCATCATCCTAATAAGGAGGTGGCTATGCCTGCTACAAACTTATTCAATGATAACGCTGTGTCGCATGTTCACCAAATTTTAATGAGTCGGCCAAAACAAATGTCTCTAGACAGATTTCTAGTAAAAAATAATTTAAAAAATATTTGTCATAAATTTATAAATAATAAGCTAGTTTCGATTTTTTTGAAATATTTTTATCCAGGTTGTTACGATCTTTAACAATTTATTAGTATGTTATTTTTCATGAATAAACGTTAAAAAAAATATTTCGCAGGGAACGCATTATCGTGTTTTACATATGGGAAAATTAGTTTCGTTTAACGAGTGTTTCACATAACGAGCAAGATTCTGGAACGAATTATGCTCTTTATGAGAGGTTCCACTGTATATTGTATAAAATAGCGGCTTTCAAATTGGTAGGCGCGAGATATTTCCAGGGTTGATTCCAAAAGCCTGATATGAAAAAATATTTCATAATATTTACAAATAAAGAAATTGTTGTAACCTAAGTATAAATTATATTAACCTTTTCGCATCGGTTGTCGGCATATACCGTCAAAGATTCCCTGCCCGTTCACATCGGTTGACGTGATATATCGTTTTGCAACTTTCAGTACTCATTGTGACATCTACGGTAAGAAATTGGAAGTGCAGTCAATCTCTTTATCAACCCACATGTATTATTTACAGGAATCTGTGAAGCATGTAAATAAATATCGTTAGGAATCGTCACAGCAGCGATTTTTCTGTAAACCACATATGTCAATGTCACCACATGTATGGAGTTACATAATGAACGTTTGTTAAATATAATAGTTTTTTATGCATCATCTGATAGCTAAAGGATAAATGAACCAATGTGATATATGAAAATAGGTCAGATAAGTACATTTATGCTTCAAATACTAGTTTTAAGCAAAATAAATGGTTTGAAAAATTCACGCCGTATTGACAGTATAATTTGTATTCCACCGAGCCGTAACGAAAGGGTTTATTTTATGGGTGAGACTTGCTGTCAGATTCCACGTCTCTGCGCCATAATTTAATTCAGGGAGGATGCATTGGTCAAACGCCTTAGTTTTAAGACATTGTGTAATTTTCGCTTTAAAAATGTACTTTAGTTTTCCAAATGCCGCCCATCGCAGTTGTTAAGAAACAATAAAGCTTATTTTATCTGAAGACATTGTATTATTGTGCAATAATAATATTATTAATTGCATCAAAGGTTTATAATTATGCTAATACAAGTTGTTTTATAATATAACGCATTATGAAGCGAAGCGTGTTATGAATTGTACGATTGTATTAATGATATAAGTGCATATAACATGATTGCCAATTGCACTACAACATTTCATTATTTATGAATTATATTGGCATTAATTGTTTCACTTATGGAAGTGTTTACAATTCAATGAAGACATATGTCGTTATTATCACAAAAGACATTGTCTTGATGAGTATACATAAATATACAATACATAGAAAAGATAATAAAAATAACATAAAAGATGAAGAAGATGACACGTGTCAAAGATCACAGAGATCTTGGAGAACAATACCATCGACAAAAGAAAAAAAGGATGTAATAAAAGGATCGAGGTGTGCTGGTAGGCCATTTAGGAGCGTTAGTGCCGTTGTACTAAATTGAGTGCTCGAAGTTCCACAAGTATCAACTGGGATCAAAAACAATGGATGGTTACGAGCATAGGTGTACTTAACATAGAAGTTAAAACATTCAAGAATCCCAGGGTTGTGAATTGCACCGCGAAGAAGAAGGAATGAATGTTTGAGAGCAGCAATTTTCCTCCGGGACTCTAACGAATGGAAAAAAAGCATCCCTAGAAGAAAAAGAGTTGGGTAATGTTTGTAACTTTTTATGAAGTTTCATTGAATATTGTATAATATCCTTTTAATGTTGAAATCATTGTTGATTTTAAACGAGAAGAATCTTTTTGTATACTTACGTATTTTCAATTAAAATACTCGTGAGTGAATCAATCAGTTGCTTGAAACCAGAGGAAATCTCTCGCTAGAGTGGATTTTAATAGTAGTTTTTTCTGTTTTGCTTAAGAAAGATAACAAATTTATTTTCAAATTTTGAGATAAAGAGGGGCATTTGTTTACTGAACATTAAATTTAATTTTTTAATAATCTAAAAAATTTATATCCACCTTTGAAGGATGTTAATTATTGAAAATTGATCAAGGGGTAAATAGAGACAAAATGTAAGCAACCATTTATCTACAGACATACCATTATTATACAAGTTTTTCTTTATCAACTATAAGACTCTTTTTCGTTTATACACTTTTCTCAGTCCTTCAGTTTTCCATCCATCTTGTCTACTGCCCATCTGAGTGAAAAACCTTAAAGTCTAATCGTGCTTAACCCTTTCCCTGCCACGGACGAGTTAACTCGCCAAACTCGTTAGGTCCCGCCAGGCCACGGACGAGTTAACTCGCCATATCATTATTAAACTACACAATTTGTGACAACCCTGTTCGTATAAATTATCACAACATTATTTATCAATTAAGTGTGTCTATTCTAATGGAAAAGGGGAAAAACATCCAAATTTGCTAAGTTTACATTAAATAACATTATATTAAGCACTTGTTGATTTTTTTAAATGACTTTTCTGACATTGAAAACGGCTGGCCTATGGGGGTCCTTCTTGCACAATTGGTCTGGCAGGGGAAAGGTTAAGGGTTGTTTGTAATATTTTGTAGAAGTATATTATAAACTTATAAAAGTAATGAACAGGGATAAACAAACGTTATGCTTTCTACTTATTATTTGTCTTTAGTCTAACAGTCCCGTATGTTTCTCGAAGACGTGGTGTCACCGTTCGCTAGTATGCCGGCTCTTTGTGCGAAGCAACACATGAGTACGGAGTCGGCGCGAAGAAAATTTTAAAAATATTGGCAGTTTGCCTCTAGCAGAGCTGAGACAGTTCGCCAGCCTGGTGCTGCCCCGGCCTGTTCAGTCGCAAACGAACATCCAGCGAGACAATACGGAAACACGGAGCTCTATGCATTTCTCTATTTCAATATTACGCATCTTTCCCGGCATTTCTTAGTGACATTCCATAGAACAATTCAAAAAATGTTTCAAAGACATTAAAATATTCATTAAAAAGTGCAAGACAAATTATTTAATATATAATAATAAACATATTGTATTTATTTTTAATCTACAATGGATAGCAAAAAGAAATCCGCAGTGATAAACTTGGACAATATCTTGAATGAGATCGGACAGTTTGGAAAATTCCAATTTTTAAATTACATGTTGATTGTTGTTCCTGTTGTTTTTGCGGCTTGCAACAACGGAAATTACATTTTCACAGCAGCCGATTTGCCATACAGGTATGTCATTTTATGTTATACTCCAGAATAATAAACTAAATCGATTTTATTTCCTAGAATACGACCATAAATATAAGTTAAAATACTTGAAATGACTTAAAGTACGTACTAGCTATTAGTTATTGGTGGCAAACATGAGAAGCATTAAATATTCTAACAAATATAAATAAGTCAGTAAAATACTCCATATTTACTTGTATATGAAATTAAAAATGTGCGTTTTTTATTCTTTGTTATCTATCAGTGTTATTTTTGTTAGATGTGAACGCTCGCCTCGACCGCAGACATTAAATTTTAATGACAGCATTGTTTGTATTTAAATATTAAATCGTGCTTGTATAATTTTATTTATATTTGTTTAAATTGAATGTGAAGGCTGCATCACTCTTTGCATAATGCTTACAGTTTAATACAACATGTTATCATACATTTGCTTTAATCCTTTCGCCAGCTTGTCATGTGATAAACGCATGATTTATGAATAAAAATAAGCTTAAAATTTACCTACATCTACGTAATGCTTATTCTATTCTTTGAAATTTGAATCTTTTTGAATTAATGTATTCCATGTTCCTATTTTCAATGACTGGGATAGCCGATGTGACACGACAAGGAACCACGTGCTTCCACGGTGTATTTGTGTATATTTACACTTCCATACATAAAAAAACATATCGTACGATGTCTAGGTTCTCCCTCTCACGCATTCTGTCTCTCACTCTCCGGATCGAGTTTACCCAATTTATTACTTACGCCAGTTCATTTTACTAATAAATTAAAAATCACCGTTAGTCGCGCGATAGTGTCGACATTAAATGGATAAATTATTTTATACCCCACTCCATTTGTGTAGGCAATGAATGGCGATAACCCAATTCGAATTATTTGAACAAGTGACACGGATATAAATAATTCTAGTTCAAGGGATTCCAACGCAGCGTGTTTTTTTGTAAAATTAAAGCGTGCCTTTTATTTTTATTTTTATGTAAACACATACAGGAGAATACCGACAGACGGTGATGGTAATTCTGAAGTCTCATCTGTGGAATTCTATGACGCTTACCATGGTGTATATGGCTAAACGCTGCATGTGGAGCGTTGATCCGCCAACGTCATAGACTACAGCCCGAGATTCACGCATCATCCTTTATTATTACAGGAATTTACTAAGAATGGGTGGTCTTCACGGGACGACTTTCGTCTACCACCAATTTTAATTAATAGGCTATGACTGGCATTTTACGGGTGATGGATCAAATTCACACCAACCGGAGGTATTTTAGAGCTCAGAAATTGATTAAAAATCTTTTTTTTTTAATCTCCATCGGTGATTGAACCTACGACCTTTGGCTTGCAAAGCAACGCTTTGACCATTGAGCTATGACCGCCGGCTAGTAAAAAGTCTATTGTAAAAATAACGCATTATATTTAACTGTCAATTCTGCAGTATTATTTCCTAAATGATAATATTAGATTTAGAAAATACACATGAATATACTACGTCGTTGAAAAAATACATTTTTAAATGAATGGAATGTTTTTTGACCTTACTACAAGTTCCGAGTTCTATTATTTAAATATTTCTAAAAATAATTCCAATAATACATTCTCGCACATATTATGTATTATTTGTGTTATTCCTTCTCAAATAGAAATCTATGTTAAATATTTATCAAAGTTTTCAATATAATATTAAAAGCCTTTCACAATTTGCTAAACAACTTTATTTGAAATGTATATGAAGGAAGAATCAAATGTTCTTTTTTTCAAATTTGTAATGGCGATTATATGGCTATTGAATGTCCTGCCAACACACACCTGGATCCATTTTAAAAATATTTTTTTCAGTTTTTTGACAAACGTGTCATAGTTTTTTTTTTTAATTTTATTATATATATAAATAAGTATATTATTTAACCAGCTGGCCGGACAAATCCGTCTAGACATAGATAACGTAAATTAGTCACAAGTCACTTCTTCTAATCTTTTTTAATTACCTTGTGGTTTTTTTTTCAATGTATTGTCGTAATGAATCTTTTAAGTAAAATTAACCGACTATTTAGCTTGAAACACCAAACAGAAATCACATAACTACTCACAAACTCAAAAAATGTCTATTTAGTAGTTGTGGTCTTAACAGTTTCGCTAGTTTTTTCAATATATAATATATTGATTTAGAAACTAAATATTTCATAAAATACTTTTGTCGATTAAATATACATTAATTTAACATTTTATTGTACATATATATCTAAATACTTTGAAATATTCATACTCTTAATTCTAACACAAGTTTACATTTTAACACGTAACTAATGTAAAATGGCAGGTATAGCTCAACGGCGAAAGCGTTTGCTTGGCAAGCAAAAGGTCGTGGTTCGATCCCCGAAGGAGATTAAAAAAAAAAAGAATTTCAATCGATTTCTGAGCTCTTAAATATCCCCGGTTGGTGTGAATTTGATACCTCACCCGTAAAATGCCAGTCATAGCCTATCATTTAAAATTGGTGTTAGACGAAAGTCGTCCCGTGAAGACCACCCATTCATAGTAAATTCCTGTAATAATAAGGACGATGCGTGAATCTCGGGCTGTAGTCTACGACGTTGGCGGATCAACACTCCACATGCAGCGCTAAACCGTATGTACAAGGTAATCGTCATAGAATCCACAGATGAGACTTCAGCATCACTACCACCATCTATTGGTGTTTATATAAAATTAAAGATATTTATTTTTTAGGGATAAGCACTCGTAAGCCCGTCGTTATATTAATACTTTAATGATGATATTGAACATATTTGAAATATGTTCGAATGAATACTTCTCTACAGAGTATTTGTAGATATAAATGTTTCCAGTTTCTACACAATTTACAACAGATAGTCTTACATGACACAATATTTTATTACTTTCCCTTTGTATTTCCTTTTAGCAGGAATACGAATATATTTGTCAAAGGGAACCAGTTCCTTTGTGTTCAGATGTGGACATTGCTCTAAGCTTTATCCCTACGCCCTTAAAATCAATATATTTTCACCACAGCCGACTTGCAAAATAATATCAAGTGTGAATTTTGTAAAATCATTCAATGGTTAAATATGCTCATTGAAATATGGGAGACATGAATACATTTATATGCTAAGTAGTTACTTTTGTACAAAATTATACCTGTGCATTAAAATACTGTCAAAAGATATTTTGTCGCACACTAAATGAAGCTTATTTTTTGGATTACCTCAAAGCTTTATATTTGATATTGATCTACTTATGTACCATCGTATTATAAGGCTTCATAACCATTTCTTGAAAGTCAAACAAGAGCCATATTTTGCCATTGCTTTTCTTTTAGGTGCAGATCATTAATTTTATTGCCATTTGAGGATTTATTCCTGCACAAAAAATATAGCATAAGATATTAACTTCTGTGTTCCAGATAAGTACACCCGTGCTCGTAGTTATCCATTGTTTTTGATCCCAGTTGATATTTGTGGAGCTTCGAGCAGTCAATTTAGTACAATGGCAATGACGCTCCTAAATGGCCTACCAGCACACCTCGATCCTTTTCTTACATCCTTTTCCTCTTTTGTCGATGGTATTGTTCTCCTAGATCTCTGAGATCTTTGAAACGTGTCATCTTCTTCTTCTTTTATGTTTTTTTTTATTTTTTATCTTTTGTATGTATTGTATATTTATGTATACTTTATGTTTCCTATTATTTGTACCTTGGAACTGCGGTTCTGTGAAATGAATAAATAACACAGTCTTTGGTTGAAATTCTGAATAAGTAATTTAGACACTTAGATTCTTAAGCTAAAAAAAGAATTATATAAAATCGTAATTGATCAATTATACAATACAAAACAGTGATTTTTATACAAAGTTGGGTTTCATATTTCAAATGCGTTTGGGGCCCCATATTAACTTATTCCGCCACTGTAAAAGGAGAATGTGTATATACATTCAAAATTAAAAGGCTCCCGTTAAAATGGTACATATATAGGGTCCGCCATCTAACGTTTTTTTTTTCAACTAGTGCTTATTTCGTAAATGGTAACTCTTGGCTCATGTCTGATTTGACAGATAATTAGTTTTATCCTTCCACTGAACGAATATGGTTATGTATACGCTTGAACAACGCTGGGAAATATTGCGACATTACTTTGAAAATCAGGCCATTTTTCTTCGAAAATGAGCAAGGAGTGGCCGTTACAGTCAATGGCGATCGTTATCGGGCCATTTTTGTTCACAAAAATTGAAAAGGAGGATATTGGCAACATTTTATTTCAACAGAACGGCGCTACGTGCCACACAGCCGAAGCTACACTCGGTGTTTTGCGCCTCATTTTCAAAAAAAAAAAGTTATTTGGCGGACCCGTTATAATCGTGTCGGAAACAACAGGGTCAGATCCTGTCTGCCCAGAATTGCGTGACGTCGATGGCTTTACTCCCGGCCATCATCAGCTCTTCCTGGGTGCAGCTATTCGGACACAGCGCACACTCCAGAAGGTGTGACAGGGTCTGCTCCACGCCGCAGTCACATTCGGTCGGTCCGCTGTAGAACTGCCAGGCTTTCATCAAAATGGTACATAAACGTTTATATAAAAATGTGCTATTCAAATCCAAGAACATCCCATACGATTCATGAAAGTTGGTCACCTTATTTCTTCTATTCTTGCCGAATAGATACCGGCTAATGCTTTCTTTACTCATCACCACAGTCCATGCTTTCTTATTGGAAGTTTTATTTATAGTGAAGTTTACATTCTCACTATAATGATTTCTCATGTGAAAAATCCACCACTAGGGAGGAGGCGCATTTAAAAGGTTAAAAAGCTTTTTTTTAGCATTTTTCATTCCCTTTTTCACTTTCAAAGTATTCTTCTTCGTAGTATGAATCCGGTGGATTGGTTTGCAGCAACAGAATCTTGCATCTTGATCTCCATTCCTCTCGGTCCTCCGCAACCCTCTTCAGCTCAGCATACGAGCTACAATTCATGTCCTTGAACACTTGCTGCAAATACTCCCTCTACAGTTTCTACCCTCAACCATCCCCTCCACAATTTCGTGAAGAAGACCATCGTGGCGCATGATGTCACCGATCTATCGGGCTCGCCTCTTTAAGATGGTTCTTATTAGGTGCCTATCTTCCTTGATTATCCTGGGAACCTCATTATTCGTGACGTGGTCTCTCCAGGAAATTTCGAGAATTCTTCTGTACAACCACAAATCATAGGCCTCTAGTCTTTTTTCATCACTTTCAGATAAGCACTTTGTCTCACAACAGTACATCAAGATGCTCCAAACAATGATGTGGCAAGTTGCTTGCAGAGCCAAGTATTACCTAGTGAAAAAGTTTTATTTTTATTGAAATCTATTATTAAATAAAATAACTCATAACTATGTTCATACCTACAAATGTAGTAATCAAAAGTTTAATATCTAATTTTTATTTTCAGTGTCAATAAAAAAAACACTTAATAAACATGTTTTTGCTGATCGTAAACAAGCAATCATTTCACTGCTATAAAAAAAGTATTTCATTAAAAAATTCACACCTACTTAATTTATTTAAATATATGCGATATTTTCAATCGATTTGATTTACATTACTTTTTCTTTAATACAAATTAATTGTTTACCTATTTGATGACTTCGAAGCCTTAAATAATGAGTACAACTTATTTAATTTGATTTCTTACCACAATAGCCTTTTCTATGCAACGTTCGAGGGTTATCCGCAAAATAAAGTTCCCAGTGATCTTTCACAGTGTAAAACATGTTTAATTCCATGAATTCGTACATTTTTGGAAAGTTCAGACTTTCATCTATTTTTCTACAAAGTCGCCACTGAGATCGATGAATTTTTACAAGGTTTTGAATGCCCGAGTCAAAAAAACTGCTGTTAATCCACGCAGATACCTGAGAACCGCTTCTTAAA
The DNA here is from genome assembly GCA_022606575.1 of Glossosoma conforme. Classification (NCBI taxonomy): domain Eukaryota; kingdom Metazoa; phylum Arthropoda; class Insecta; order Trichoptera; family Glossosomatidae; genus Glossosoma; species Glossosoma conforme. The sequence goes on along the minus strand of JAGTXR010000420.1, from coordinate 45,918 downwards.
GCTCTTCTCTAGTGTTGTACGCTCATACATTCGGTGCAACGTTTTTTGCAGACAAGAGATCACCAAGCGCAGCTCACACCTGGTGGGCGAAGCGAGGAGGAGATCTATCACGTATGGCTGCCAAGCCAAGACTGAGCTACGCAGACAGCTCGCTAGGGAAGGGATTTGAAGTGGATGAACCAAGGTACACTACAGAATCGCGGGACCCACCGTAACAGCGCTTTTCAGGACTGTAGCGCCAAGGGAAACTTATTTTACGGATTACCCTCTTAGCATTATATAGTAGCAGTTAGTATAGAAAGGAAATTCAATAAGCATTCTTTTGTTTCCTCGAAACTGGGCTTCATATAGAAGGCTCCTTTACAATGCAATTCGTTAAAGAATGTGCATTGGACCGTGTTGGGCATGCAGGCTTTGTGGCTACAAGATATATACAGGACTGTAAAACTGCCAGGCTTTCATTTGTGTCCTCGTCTTGCATACTCCGGTCCGAAGTCTGTTAAAGGACCTCCATATATTCCACCCCTGGTCATGTCCAGGGGCTATGTCCTCTTTCGGGGCAATCCAAGTATTCTCCTCAGTTGTCCTTTTCCACATGTTCAGCCGCATGGTGGCCTCAGGTATAACCAGTTCCGTTGTCGACTGTATGAAACATCTTCTTGATTTGAGCCGTGTGGTTATCTTTTGATACCCAAACATAGGGTGGAGTGCGTCGTCTCCTGTGATAATGAAATTTGAGCTCTTGTTTATTATTTACTTGAGGTGTCAGAAAACTTGAATCACAAAGCCAAACAATAATATTTAGACTTCACGGATCACATTACAAGTTATAAGTCATCATTAGCTCAATGTAGTGGCATCCGCATGATGTAGCCTTTGCGGACTGGTACCGAAAACCTCGACATACAATCTTTCGTCTCTTATTCTACGTTCGCTTGTCGTACATTTATGTGTCGCAATATTGGCACCTTGGGCAAGTCCGCTCACTTGTGTGATAGTTATATACATCGCCACTTACGGCGCTGGTGACCGACCACGGTCCGCACGAGTGAGTGGTGTACGGACGGCCGAGAATGTCGCAGTACGGCCGGCCGGCATGTCATTCCGCCTAGGCCGGAAGCTTGTAAAGTTTATCATAAATATATGTCAATGTGCTTCTGAAAGAGTCTGTGTTATCAATCTGCTCCTAATCCTGCCATCACGCGACGGAATAACAACCTTTTGAGAGAGAGTAGGATGTTAGTAGATAGTAAAATTCTTCTATAGTACGCTGAAAGATTCCATTACATACGAAATATCAAGTCTTCTTCAGTATCAATCGTATCAGTAGTATCAATCCGGTGGATTGGTTTGCAGCATCAAAATCTTGCATCTCGTTCAAGATGCGATCATTTTTGTCGATACATGGAATGTCTTTTGTACCTTTGGCGTGGTATTTTCCCCTTTATTTCTACATCCTAATTTCGCATGCCTAATGCAATATTTAATAGTTACTCGTAAACTATTTCGTAGAATATTTGTAGAAATTAATTTGATTTTGCTATTTTTAAAAATCTACTAGTCATCAAAATTGTAAATCGAGCTTTTTTTTTAATTCTTTTTTTTTCACTTAAAAAAAAATGTAGAAAAAATATATATAGTTGCGTATTGTACCCTGCAAGTTACACACGTCTGAGAAATAGTTAAATAACGTAGGAGCCTATTACATGTCAGCCTCGTTAACCGCTCTTGTAGCCCCGACGATTTCTCTGATGAAGTTTAACAGCAAGGGACCGTCAGAACTAAGCAGCAATTCAGGAAAATCCTCTCAAGAAATGGTAGAGACTCCCAGGCGACAACGCAGAATGCGTCTCCTGTTCTCAAGGATGATGCACTCAACGAGAGAGTGTCTCACCGTCTGTTGCATGCCTGGATGTGATCCAGGTATGTAAATCGAGCTGTCAAATGATAAGTAAATTATCAGTAAGTAAATATTCTGTGAAGATAAATTACATAAAATGAAATAAAGCAGTGTTTTAGATAAATATATTTTATTTAAATATTAAATACTCGTAACTTAACATTATAAAAACATTATTTTAGATTATAATTAATTTTATTGGCCCTGAGGGTGACCGAATATTGAAAAGAGACACAGCTATATAAATATAATTGCTGTACATCTGTGTCGCAATTCAACAACACATAGTTTGTCACAATAACGAACATCAAAGTGGTTGTTCCGATTTGACAAATTTGAGCAATTGTACAATTCGTATCGCTTTTGTGAAATGCTCTTCACTTTGATGTGCTAATGTAAAAATACATATTTTAATGTTTCCATCTCAAATTTAAATATTTAGACCTTTCATGTATAAAAAAAATGTTGTACAAGTACAGTGGTACCTCGACATACGAGTTTAATTCGTTCCGTAACCTTACTCGTATTTCAAAATACTTGTATCTCAAAGCAAATTTCCCCATTGAAATTAATAGCTAGCACAACTTATCAAAAATGCTTTCACAGCGAGAGCACACTGATAACTGATTCTCTGACCGTGGCTGGGGGATTCACGCGGGAAAGCGTGACGCGCGGTTCGTGTGCAACCGGCCGACCCGCTATAATCTCAAATTTTTCTCGTATTTCAAAGCAGAAAATCGCTTGCCTGACGGCTCGTATCTCAAAATACCCGTATGTTGGGCACTTGTATGTGAAAGTACCACTGTAGGTATATTTCACAGCGAATGTTTTAACCTACTATTTTCTACATAAATATACCTAGGCAATATCAATAATATTGAAATATCCATATTTTGTATAAGTAGCTCACATTTTGTTTCCTTTTCAACAAAAATATACTGGAAATAAATATTCTATAGACGTTTAAATTGTATTTAATAGAGAATTAAAAAAAAAAAAAAATTAAGTAGGTGTACAATAACACCCATTAATATTTTTACAATTTATTGAAATTTAGATAATAAATTATTAAAACATAAATAAGTATAATATTTTGTAAATACTCAGGTATTATTATTCGCCAGACGTATACTTTCAATACCTACCGATAAAATTCTCGTATTTAAAGCTTTTTGAACAGCCATAAACTGAGGCGTTTAACCAATGCATCATCCCTGTATGGCGCAGAGACGTGCAATCTATCTGCAAACAGCAAGTCTTGCCCATTAAATAAAGGTCACACAGATCCATCCTCGGAGTGCCGGTAAAAGATAAAATCCGAAACGAGGAAATACGCAGAAGAACTCAAGTAGTGGATGCTGCCCAACTAATAGGCACACTCAAGTGGCAATAGGCAGGACATATCTGTCGAAGAGACGACGGCCGATGGGAAAGAAAAGTATTGGAACTGGCAAACGAAGCATTGGCCGACCCCCTGCAAGATGGACTGACGACATAAGAAGAATAGCGAGAGTGACCTGGATGCGGATGGCGGAGGATCGAAGAAGATGGAGACTCATGCGGGAGGCTTACGTTTAACAGTGGACGATACAGGCTGTTGATGAAATATTTTATTTGATTATTATTTTTCACATATATTTGATTAAAACTATACTTAATCGTTTTTTTTAATTATTAATTACCAACAACGATATTATGCACATTTTTATTTTACAAATTTAACATATGAAACCTCATTGATACATGGATAATATTTTCAATAATTAATAAATCACCATTTATTTATTTTTGTACGAATTATTCCCGAATTTCAAATTATGTAATTCGTATTTACGTTTATTTTTTATTGGTAAACAAGATACATTTATTTTTTTAAATATTTAAAAACTTATTTTAGCAAAAGATGTCTCTGTATTATTAAAACTTTATATTTATGCAATCGAACAATAGATGGCAATAATTACTTAAATAGTGCTGAAAGAAAATTCGTGGAAAATCCATTAATTATTTTAAATATTTAACAGATAAAAATAAAAACAAATATAAAATATTTTTAAAAACTTAATAAAATATGCAATTATGACATACTTGATAACAACATATGGAAAATATCAATTTATTTCTTACATAAAAAAACTTTTAAAGAAAAAGGTTTTGGCTTCCTAAACATTAACATAAAATAATAATAAAGTAAAATAAAAGATTGTTTTTTTTTATAAATTAATTTTATTTTCTAACTTTTACAATTTAACAATTATAATCGAACATTTTGGCAGAAACCAAGAATATTCAGTATAATAGTATATTAATAATTTTAACGCTACTTAAAATGATATTTAATCTATACATTAATATAATGTTTATACACTTGCTAGAATACCGCGGTTTCATCTTCAATGAAAGCTTCATCAGCATTATTCCAGCAATTTAATATACAGTGTCAAAACCAGAAAATATATTGATCCGTAAGTGAATAATAAAAATAATAAAAATAAAAATATATACACACTCTGAATATATACATAGAGACATCTATCGTTATATGATGGTAACAATGGTAACAATGGTATAAATACAACTTATTCCGCGCAACAGTTCGGGCAGGAGATGGTCGAGTGGTCTAGGGCAGAGCTCCGCAACCTTTTCTCATCTACGGCACACCAAAGTACTTATTTAGATTCTACGGCACACCAAAGCTCTCACCTTGAATACCGCGGCACACCAAAAGCCAAAAATACATATTAATTTTAACAATTTCACTTTTTTTTAATTTTATTTAGAACTTAATAAAGCAAGTACCTCATTGTATGTCTACATAAATAGGCGATATGCGCTGTAAGCTTGAGGACCGATGTAAAATTATTTATAATATTGCCTTATTTGATCGCGGCACACCTGTATCGGCTTACGGCACACCAGTGTGCCGCGGCACACCGGTTGCGGAGCACTGGTCTAGGGTATTGAACATGAGCAACGGTTGGTTCCAAGGCTCGATGAACGAATTGATGCGTATAAAGAATTCGATGTATTATAGTATGTGTATATTTAATTATTGATAACATTGTAATATAGTCAATGATCTATAAAATTAGATTAGAATATTTAAAAAAATAAAATAATAGTCTAATAAATATTTAAAAATCCATAGGATATTTATTCGTTTAATATTTGAAATGGATCTCAAATTTAATGCTAAAAATATAAATAAAATGTCTATAAGCTTCTGTATTACGTTGAGCAGTGATTACAATTCGATCAATGAGGATTATCACGTAATATTATGATATAATTCATCAATAAGATATGTTTTAATTCTTCGACCATCTCTAGATAAAATTGGCAGACGCTTCCCTATTCGTTCAGTTATACACCGGCCAGTGTCGTTGTCGCTCCGGTCGCCCGTTGCGTCCCTCCGCGAATAGTCCCGTGTTTTTTTTTTAAATTCGTTCCACACGTGCATTTTCTGAGAGTGAGATTATTCCTAGCCATGTCGCCGAAAAGGAAAATGTCGGTGAACTTGGACACGATCCTTGTCGAGCTCGGTCAGTTCGGTAAAACACAGCTGATTAATTATGTCTTCATTAGCCTACCCATTATGTTCGCGTCGGCGTACAATTCCAATTTTGTATTCACCGCCGCTGATATGCCCTATAGGAAAGTATTGTTTTGTTATGAGAGTGTGTTTTTGACAACGACAACAAAAAAAAACACAAAAAATATACATTTTTACATTTACGTTACAATAATACATCATTTAGAATTGTTTATTGTTTAAAATACGAGTTTAATAAGCTGTTCTCGATGTTTAATTCGAAATTCACATTTGACTTATCCCGCCAATGATATGCGATGCCAAAATCGAATCTAGCAACACGTGTCTTCTTTGTGCACATACTTGCATTGTATTTTCTTATCATATGCAACGTTTTAGTTTAAATTTGTGGTGATTCTTTTAAAATTATGTTAAATCTTGATGCCTGTGTGTGCGAGAGTACGCAGGTATAGAGCATCTCTGTGAGATTTTCCGTCCCTCCCAACACGTCAATAGTTGGTACCTATGAATGCCCCCTTTCAGTACATAGCAAGTATGTTTGAAGGGGGAAAAAATCGTAGATATTCATAACGAAAAATACATTTATTTAGAAAAAATAGTAATAAAATTGATTATTCAAATTGTTGTTCGTATTATAATATTCTTCGACAAATAGCTTGACTAATATTAAATTATTCATACATATTCAGATCACGTTGAAAACGTGCGATTTCAAGACTTTTATTTTTCATTGATGAATTTCTAGAATGAAATGTCCTAAAAAAATCACTTTACGTTAGCGTTAGCTATGGATTTACGTCTATTGATAATTACGTTATATAAAAATATATTTTTAATTTAATTTTATGTAAGCACATACAGGAGAATACTGACAGACAGTGATAGTAATTCTGAAGTTTCATCTGTGGAATTCTATAACGCTTACCATTGTGTATATGGCTAAACGCTGCATGTGGAGTGTTGATCCGCCAACGTCATAGACTACAGCCCGATATTCACGCATCATCCTTTATTATTACAGGAATTTACTATGAATGGGTGGTCCTCGCAGGACGATTTTCGCCTACCGCCAATTTTAATAAATACGCTATGACTGGCATTTTACGGGCGATGGATCAAATTCACACCAACCGGGGGTATTTTAGAGCTCATAAATCGATTGAAAATCCTTTTTTGTTTTAATCTCCATCGGGGATCGAACACACAACATTTGGCTTGCAAAGCAAACGCTTTGACCATTGATTGAGTTTTGATGGGCTTATTAATAATAAATGCTTTATTTCAATTCAATTATCTGTTTCATATATTCATGATTTATTAAAATATTATTAATTTAATAATATCACAATACAGCTTATTGTAAATTATGGAAAAATGTTTGATTATGTCATATTTAGAAATTAAAATATTTATTACGGATATTCTTCGTTCACCAAAATCGATTTAAATGTTTGTTTAGTGATTAAAACATCTTAATTCAAATACTTTTCAAGTACCAAACCGAATTTCTTATCAATCAATTTTATTTGAATAAGAGAAAAGCTTATTTGATAACATACTATTGGACTGACAAATCAATCATAATGCTTAAAAGTGTGCCTCAAAAATTAACTAAAATTAATTTACTACGAATATGAATTGTTTTAAAAATGTATAGATTACGCAATATTTCTTGCATTTTTTGTCGAAAGTTAAATTCTAAGTTGAATAAATTCATGTACAGTAAAAAGAACGATTTATAAACATACATGCTTAACGAACTATACAAGCATCTCGATACTGAGAGCTCTAACCCTTTCGCATCGGTTGTTGGCATATGCTGTCATAAGATTCCCCGACCGTAGATATTGGTTGACGTGATATATCGTTTTTCTACTTTCTTAGTATAATTTTTTTTTTAATCATCTGATAGCTAAAGGATACAAGAACCAATGTAATATATGAAAATAGACCAGATAAGTACATTTATGCTTCAAATACTAGTTTTATAATTGACAGTATAATTTGTATTCAAACCGAGCCATAATGAAAGGGCTAAGGGTGCATATATACCAAACAACACACGAATTTTCATTTAGTATAAAGGTTTTTAGAAATTGAAACTAAAAATATAATAAAAAAGTAATATTCTTCAGCATAACAGGAAAAGCTCTGATATACTGAGTAAAAAATATAAAAAAAACTCTTTTCTAACATGATTATTATTGAATATAGGAAATGTATGAAGAGGGTAGATTACCTCAATAATTATATACAATACATGCTATCAAGTGAAAGATAGGCACGGAAATTGATTTTTGAAGCCTAAAAGGAAAGTATGCTGTGAAGAAAATTCATGAAAAAAATGTCACAGCAGCTAGAGTTAAAAAGAAGATTTTTTGTTGTATAAAATGTTCAATTATTTTTTATGCATAAATTTAGAATGATTTTTAAAACTTGATTTTGTTTTCGTTGTTCGACAAAAGAACTTACATCGTCTTATTTATCTTACCTGTCTAGGTAAAATAACCGTCTAGGTAAAATATAATAAGCTTTACGTTATTTTTCCTGCAATAAATGCATTTATACTCATTTTTACATAATGTAAAATAAGACACTTTGATAGAAATTATTCTCTAGGTTATAAGAATAATAATTACGTACTATTTTCTTCATAGTATCAATCCGGTGGATTGGCTTGCAGCAATAAAATCTTGCATCTCGATCTCCATTCCTCTCGGCCCTCCGCAACCTTCTTTAGCTCAGCATAAGAGCTACAACTCATGTCCTCGAACACTTGCTGCAAATACTCCCGTCTAGGGCGCCCTCTACAGTTTCTACCCTCAACTATTCCCTCCACAATATCGTGAAGAAGACCATCGTGGTGCATGATGTGACGGATCTATCGGGCTCGCCTCTCTGAGATGTTTCTTATTAGGTGCCTATCTTTCTTGATTATCCTGAGAACCTCATTGTTCGTGACGTGGTCTCTCCAGGAAATTCAGAGAATTCTAGTTCTTATGTACACTTAACAATTACATAAAAATGCACCTTTTCCTTATTTAATTTACTTAGCAATTATTTGATTAGGCTTATACGATATGCACGTATGTGCACTTATTTTAAAGATAATTATTTACAACAGGCAGATAAGTAATTATGTATTATTTGAGCTGCACTCGTAAATAAAAATATCAGACATATTATAATTAGGTAGGTAATTTACTGAACATATTATTTAAAATATTTTTTATCTAATAGAACGTTCAAACAAGTTCCTGAAAAATTTAAATAATAAATATTATTTTTGGAAATAAAAGAATTATGAAATTCTTGAATTATGGAAAGTGCTTGGATTAGTGGTCACCTGCGAATGTCGCGTATTCTTTGAGCTTAAGATTAATCTACCCTTAAGAAAAAACGGTTCAGGCATTGGAAATGCCATGCTAATCATGTAATTTTCTTTAAAATTATGATTACGAAATACTTTCGCCTGAGATCTTACATTCTCTTTTTTTAAACCCCAGGCTTCCATCATTAAAAAAAGCGTTGGAAAATATGCATTTTTTTATGTAAACACATATAGGAGAATACCGACAGATGGTAATAGTAATTCTAAAGTCTCATCTGTGGAATTCTATGACGCTTACCATGGTGCATATGACTAAGCGCTGCATGTGGAGTGTTGCTCCGCCAACCTCATAGATAACAGCCCGAGATTCACGCATCATCCTTTATTATAACAAGAATTTACTATGAATGGGTGGTCTTCGCGGGACGACTTTCGTCTGCCACCAATTTTGATTAATAGGCTATGACAGGCATTTTACGGGTAAGGGATTAAATTCACGCCCATCGTGGTATTTCGGAGCTCAGAAATCGATTAAAAGTCTTTTTTTAATCTCCGTCGCGGATCGAACTCACGACTTTTGGCTTTCAAAGCAAACGCCTTGACCATTGAGCTATACCTGCCGGAAAAATAATATAATACTCTGGGTAAAGAAATAACTTAAGATGGGACTAGAATAATGATAGTTGACATAACTGTGAGGCGGCAATCACTCCATCAGGAAGCGGATATGAATGAATAATTGAATGAAATTGAATATGGAATCATTTACTTTATTTAATGGTAGAAAAACGGTTAAAGAATAATTTACCATTAAATACAAGTGATAATTAATAAATAATCGTTAAAATATGAATAAGAACAACATTATAGACCTTTACATCCGTTTTTGCTACACAATTTTATAGTGGAATTGTATAATAATTTACCGCAATATAGGTCATACCGAATACCAACCGGTTAAGTTAAATCTTTTCATACTATTCTAGTAAATTAATAACTTTAAAATATAACTTTTTTAATAGTTTTAAAAAAATGTGAAGCATATTTATGTTGTAATAAATATAATTACACTGATAGGTATGCTACAATATATTTATACTAAGGATAACCATGACCCCATTTATTTTACCTATTTTAAAAATGCGTACACTATAGCGTAGGTTCTCAACCGTAGGTCTGCGGAGATTTTTATTGTATTTTACGGATTTCTTAAATATATTTTTGTGCTACTGTCTATTTTAATATACTTAAATATGGTTATATCATCATGCGGTGTTGCAAAATTAATTGTTTTGAATAAAGAATGAAAAAAAAATCGAAGCATTATCGCTGTCTTAGATGGCTTTTCTTCTTCCTGCAATAAAATCAACTCGGGAGTTCCACAGGGATCTGTGCTGTCGCCCACTCTTTTCCTTCTGCATGTGAATGATTTGCTTCAATGCGCAAAAAATTCACTGCTATTCCGACGACTGCACTGTCCATGACAGTATAATCTTCCATAAACCTCCGAAACATTCAGAACTATCTGCTGCTAGGGAATCTCTGGTGGAGAAAACGAACATGTCTCTTGAAAGGGTTTCACGACGGGGTGACCTCGACCTCGTCAGTTTCAACATTTTCAAAACCCTATCATGTACTTTCTCCACCAAGAAGATGTAAAAAGGTTGAGGAAGCACTATAGGGTTAAGCTAGGATCCCATGACCCTAATAAAATAGATTATAAACAGACCATTGATATTTTCAGATTCAAACACCGTGCGGGATCCCTTTTTTGTTTTATATTTGGAAATAAATAGTGTTACAAAATTTGAGATTCACTAATATAATCAAAGTCGTATTACAACTTCACCCTATCAGCTTTAAAACAACCAGAATTTATTAGAATCGTATAAAACTAAATGTAAATGAACACATAAAATGTATTAAAAATAAAAATTCTTACAAATTTGACAACTGATTTTCAAATAGTTCTTTTTTATTCTAAAGATTGGAACATAGAGTAAAGTGTCGCGTCAGTGTTGCCACCATTCAAAATAAACATTTATCGTTATGAAAAAGGTAAAATATCTTAATTTAAATCAATTTGTTTACTTAATAAGATGTGCTGAATAAGAAGAAAATATATTGATCAATATATACATATTTAAATGTGAACAAGCATTCTTAAAAACAGTAAAATTAGTTTTTTTTTTCTAAAATTCGTACCTTTATCTGACGTGAGATATTTAATCTTTAGCGATTAGCAATGGCAAAATTATGAGATTAATGTATTAAAGTGATTGATTTTTCTTATCCTTGATGCGTCGTCATTTTCATTCTTGTCTAGACAATGATTAGTGAACAAAATCTACAATCATAGAATGAAGAATAAATATATTTATTATTTTATGGAACCATAGATCTCTAAACAGTGTAGGAACTCACTGGTGCTCATTTTGAAGCTTACCTGTATACGTGTTTACCCTGTTATTTCACACGCAGTAGCCCATTTTAACCCTTTACTAAGAATTTTCTTAGTGAACTTGCGAAAAAGACGAAGCGATTTTAGAGCATTTTTTAGTACTTTAAAAACTTAATACATAATTTTTACCTTTTTACGTTAGATTGTAAAAATAAAAATAATTTTCATTCCAAACAGTTCACACTTCAGATTAAGCAAATAAAAATGTAATCAATAGTTATCAGATATAAAATAAAAGATTCTTTAGAATTTATTCCACATATATTTTTTTTTCGACATGTTTCAGCCAGGTCGGATGGACATTTTCAAGACTTGAGAATCGCCATCCGACCTGGCTGAAACATGTCGTCAAAAAAATATATGTGCAATAAATTCTAAAGAATCTTTTATTTTATATCTGATATTATGGAATTCCACCAAGAAATATCGATCGAAAAAATCGAAATAATTAATCAATAGTTATTAAATTTGCCAATAAAACAACAAAAAATAAAATATCCAAACTCAAATTTTGATTTTGAGATCAAATATGGTGTAAATAATAAATCTTTATTAACTTGATGAAAATTGTTAGTAAAAATCATATACATACTATATAAATATAGAAAAACAAACTCAAAAAATCTAAAAAACATCATATAAAAAAAAATCAAATAAAATAAAGTTGTGGAGGAGTACATTTTTATAACACATTTTAAAAGCTTGAAGTATAAATACGTATGATATGTTTACAAGCTAATATTATTAAAATATCATAGGTCCAAACTTTTTTAAGGAATACCAAAAAAAACCATAGGTGGTTGCTATGTAAACCTTAAAAAAAATTTAGATGAGCGACGAGTATTCGACGCTTCGTCTTTTTCGCACGAGAATCGACCGTCGAATATTCGGCGCTTAGTAACCAAAGGGTTAATATTGCTAATTTTAAATCGTGCAATATTGAATAGTTGATAATTGAAATTTTTTTAACATTTATTCGCTTCCATTAGTTAATGGATGCAACAGGTCCTTGCCTCACAGCACAATGCCCATGGCACGCGTTTTGTATTTTGGGAAGTACTGAAGAGATATATTTATACCCAGACAGCTCCACTGTTATGTATGTTTACTACCGGCATATTGGAGTTCAAGATGAACATTTCTTATTAATATCCGCAACACCATAAACAAAAAATCTTTTTTATCCACTACTACATTAACGAGCTACAATCAAGTTCGTCAATTTAGTAATATACATAGACTGAATTATCTAGTAATTAGCATTTTACTTTGTATTTATATGAATCGCGTTGAGTAATATACGACTCTATTATAACGTCAAAATTTACATATTTCTCATAAATATGTTTATATTTCTTTGCCATTTACAGTTAATCCTTCTATAACAAACGTTTTTTTTTAAATGTAACAAGTGTTTCATATACTTCATTATGTGAAAAACTTAACTAATAGAATCTAAAATAGTTATAAATTTATCCCTCTCTAGCACCGTAATGTTTATCTGACGTCGAAACATTGTAGGCATAAAGCATAGAAAATTTAATAGAGATTATTTTTGTAATACAACACTTTTTTGTAAACTTAAAAACTAATATGTGAAAAAACTCACAGTGAATTTATTTATTTATTAACGGAAGACAGGTTCCAATTTATAAAAAACAATATGAAGTGTTTTTGTTTTCAGTTTCTCACAAAAAAATTCAGTTTGAATTTATTTTTTTCAATTTTAAAAATAAAAAAATAGTAAATAACGCTATTTTACCAGTTTTGACAATTTCTTGTTTACATTTTAGATCTATATATAATTACTAACTAAGTAAAAAATATATATTTACTAGAATACGTGTTCTTAATAAAGTTAAAATACTTGAAATCACTGAAAGTAGGTACAAGCTATTAGTTATTTGTGGCAAACATGTGAAAGATTAAAATATCCAATCATCATCATGTAAATATTTTTCATGTAACGATCCCTTATATTGATATTTTAGTTTGAACCGCTTTTAAATAGCTAGGGCTAAGTGGTCCAAGCATCTGGAGCATCGGGTTAATCATCAGACATACTACGTATATACGTTTATAGTAGTCTTAGAATATTTATTTTTTATACTACGTCACGTTTCATATAAACATATATTATCTTTCAAAGCACGTGTTATCTATAAACAATGTTGTAAAACAATATGACCGTCAGTTTGATTAAGAGTGTAAACCAATCAAGTTAATTATATTGTACAATCACTGATTACTACTAGATATTACTAGCCGGTGGCATTGTTGCACCACGATAAGAAGCAAGTGCTGAAATATGCGTTATCTTAGACATATATTTATAAGTAATTGTTGTTTAAAATATATACTTAATAGTTCTACAAACAAATAAAAATATAATGTTACAAATAAATATTAGATAGGATTGTGAAACTCATAAATCTCATTTTCGTACATTTTATACAAACGATTATGTTTGACTGAATTAATCAAATATTCCAAAAATGGGATCTAAAAGATTGTTTAAGCAGAATATTCACACACGAAATTAAAGCCAGATTTGATATCTTAACCCTTTCGTTACGGCTCGATAGAATACAAATTATACTGTCAATACGGCGTGAATTTTTCACATTTTTTTATGCTTAAAACTAGTATTTGAAGCATAAATGTACTTATCTGACCTATTTTCATATATCACATTGGTTCTTCTATTCTATAGCTATCAGATGATGCATAAAATAAAAAAACTATTATATTTAACAAACGTTCACTATGTAACTCCATACATGTGGTGGCATTCACACATGCGGTTTATAGTAACCTTACGATATTTATTTACATGCTTTACAGATTCCTGTAAAGAATGCATGTAGGTTGATTAAGGGAACGACTGCACTTCCGATTTCCTACCGCAGATGTCACAGTGAGTACTGAAAGTAGCAAAACGATATATCACGTCATATGTCAACGGTCAAGGAATCTTTAACGGCATATGCCGATAATCGATGCGAAAGGGTTAAAAATAAAGTATTGTTCGAGACCTTACGAAATGCAAACTCTCCAAGGCTAACCGGAAATGATGTGAAATACTGTATCAAAAACATTAAATCCAAAGCACGTGTAATACAAAAGACACGTGGGATGAGAAAGGCAATAAAGACGTAGAGACTTGATATGTTACCAGAAGAAGAAGGTAGACCATACAAGTTCTTTGGACTATAGAAATATAAGCAGTAATAGAAAATCTAGTGACCACGTGTTTTCAAATAGTATTTTTTGGAGTTAAAAACCATTTAACCATAGTCACCGCAATTACGTTAAAATTTGCTCTAAATTAAACGAAACTAAAAGCGTTGAACCGGATATAAACAATATTAAGTAATTCATTAAGCAGATAATTTAATGTCTGATTTAATCACTTATAATAACATTCAATGACCCAGTATTACGACATCTATGAGGTCAAGAATCGTACGATGATACACTCGTACAAATTATTTATTTATCTTCTCATTTTACGCACAATATATATTTAATTCATCAATCAAAACCATGACATAAATAACGGATAGTATTCCATAGAACTTAGAAAGCTTAATTTTTATCACATACTAGCGTGTACCCGGCATGCGTTGCAATGCCACTCAAGAAAACCTTACGTAAGTACCTACTTAAAATACCTACAGGACAGATTTGTGTCATTTTTGTTTCCAGCGTTGCTACGGATACAATGTTTTAAAATGGCCGTTCTGTATTACAATAGTCTTGTATGAAAACATGTTTTGCGTAAATATTTAATTAATTTTTGTAATCAAATCAAATTTTGAGTATCCTATCTTCTTTCCGCTAGTCTAAGCAATAATTCGACAAAGTTTTATCGCAGTCGGATTAATGGTATAACAACTGGAGCGCTGGGCGAGAGCCCGATCACGAGGCGTCAGTGATGTGTTGACGACCGAGAAGGTCGCCTTACGGCCAGCGGCATGTCATCCCGCATGGCCGGAAGCTTGTAAAGTTTTAAGTAAATATAATCAATGTCCTTCTAAAAGAAAGTCTTTGTTTGCTGACCTGCTTCTCATCCTGCCCTCACGCGACGCAGTCACGCCCTTTTTTGAAAGAGAGGAGAATGTTAATAAGTATAATAACATCGCATAAAGTGAATCGTATTAATATAAATAACATAATATTATCATTACGTAATTGATAACTGATTATTTTTGCATACGATTTTGTTGGCAATGAATACTGTACATCTAGATCTGAAAACGTCATTACCATTCCACGTGGAGTCTACGAAACCGCATGTACGTAATACATGCTATTATGCAGCAGTTTTTTATGTAAGTACATAACAAGGCGGAAATTTAAGTTATCCTTTGTTCAGTCGATTCCCCTTAATTGGGACACATCGAAAATATACAAAATCTTTTTAAAAGCTTAATAAAATATGCAAATGTGACATTCTTGATAACAACATATGGAAAATATCAATTTATTTCCTACATAAAAAACGTTTTAAAGAAAATCGTCTTGGCTTCCTGAACATTGACATAAAATAATTATTAAGTAAAATAAAATATTGTTTTTTGATTAGATAATTTTATTTTCTAACTTATAATTATAATCGAACATTTTGGCAGGAACCAAGAATTGATAATTATATATATATATATATAAGATAACTATTGATAATTTTAACGCTATTAAAAATAATATTTAATCCATACAATAATATAATGTATATTCACTTGCTGGAATACCGCGGTTTCATTTTCAATGAGAGCTTCATCAGAATTATTCCAGCAATTCATTTACGTTTCACGTATTAACGTGTTAATATACATTGCCAAAACAAGAAATAAAATATTTATCACATGATTTTTTCATCACTTTTTTCTCTAATCTTCTTTTATAGATCATTGACTATATTACAATATTATTAGTAATTAAATATACACATACTTTCATTTCACAATTTAATGTATGGTATGTGTATATTTGATTACTAAAAATATTTATCTATTTAATATTTGAAATGGATCTCTAATTTAATGCTTAAAATATAAATAACATGCCTGAAAGCTTCTGTATTACTTTAAGCACTGATTTTATGTTTTAAAAAAAAAAACTTTTATTTGGATTGTATATTTAAGTACTCTGTTTCTTATTATTTTGTGCCTTGGAACTTGGTTTCTGTGAAAAAAAAAATTACAATACGATCAAATAGGATTATCACGTAATATTATGATGTAATTCATCAATAAAATAGGTATTAATTATTCGTTCATCTCTGCATAAAATTAGCAGACGCTTCCCTATTCGTTCAGTTATACACCGGCCAGTGTCGTTGGCGCTCCGGTCGCCCGTTGCGTCCCTCCGCGAATAGTCCCGTGTTTTTTTTTTTAATTCGTTCGACACGACGAGATTATTCCTAGCCATGTCGCGAAAAAGGCAAATCTTGGTGAACTTGGACACGATCCTTGTCGAGCTCGGTCAGTTCGGTAAAACACAGCTGATTAATTATGTCTTCATTAGCATAACCATTATGTTCGCGTCTGCGTACAATTCCAATTTTGTATTCTCCGCCGCTGATATACCCTATAGGAAAGTATTGTTTTGTTATGAGAGTATGTTTTTAGCAACAAAAAATATATCAAATCATAATGCCTAAAAGTGTTCGTCAAAAAATAATTTTAACATTTTGTATTACTTGGGCAAAGGATAAATGTCGTTGAAGACTAAAGCTATAACATTGACCGAAAATATACAGTTTTATAACCAAAAGCATACCCCTAACACCAAGATTGAAGTCGCGAAGCAGCTTTTTGAGATCCACACAACCTCTCACATCCGGCTCTGAAAATGAGAGACTCCTGCTCTGGCAACAAATCGCATCAGATGATTTCATTACTCCAAAAGAAGGCCTCCCAACTGGCAAGAACCTTGACTGGCGGACCTGGAAATCCCTGATCAGATTAGGAACCGGAGTTGGTAGAACAAATGACAACCTCAAGCGGTGGGGAATGCTTCGGCAGGGAGAGACACTATTGTGCGACTCTGGAGACCTGCAGACCGCCTCACACTTAAGATCCTACTCCATCTGCCCAACAAGCTGCAGGACCTATTGCTGGGCAACACACGTGCTATTGATGTTGCCAGATACTGGGAAAAAATAGATTGACGTCGCTGACACGAAGAAGAAGACCAAAAGCATAATTGAAATAGAGAACACACCAGTGTGCTCACGGCACTGGCGGGCTTTCCGCAGCGGACCCATAATTGTGCTCATGGCGTCCATACGGTTAACGTAGGTCACGCGTGTGAGTTTAATCCTCGATAACGTTTGCAATCCGCATCCAGCATCCTTCTGATATTCTTCTGGCTCTGTTAGTCATCTTTCTGTAATCCATTTGCCAGTTTTAAACGTCAACTTAGCTTTTTTTCTTCCCGTCTATTTTTCGTCCCGATAAGTAGATTATAGAGTCTACCTTTTTCAAACTGAATTGGTTTTTTAACTTTTTACGTTTTGGACACAAAGATTAGATCACCGAAAGATGACTGGTGGCGTTAGAAAATGGTAGGAGGAGGCTGAAAGTGGAATTCAGATGATCAAGAAAGAAGAGACGAAACCTGTATACCGGAAGGTCCATATGGGAACGTAGATGGTTCCCGGGAGCCTCGAGGGCAAGATCCCGCAAACTTGTATAGACTGCGGCTACCAGAGGTATATTTGGTGGTTTAAATTCAGCGTTTTTAGGGAGATCGGATGATCAGCCCGATGCTCCCGAGGCCTGGACAATTTTGTTTTGTCCTTCAGGGGTAGCTCAACTCTATCGGGGGCATGTACGAGTAGATATCTTAATTTGATTGAATCAATTTTTAATATTTCAAGCTTAGCCGGGATTTGGACAGCGTCTGAAATTACAAACAAACGCTTTTACCAGCGGACTATGCGGCAAATTGTGAATAACTTGATTAAAAGTATTAGAATTTTGCTCTTTATGTAGTTACATAAATAATGCTGCTTAACCCTTTACGTGCGAAATAAGATTTCATAAAAAGTCACGAAATAAGCCAATTAGTCAATGAAAAATAAAGTTTAATATTTAAGGGCTATTTTTTTATATGTTTTGATTGATCAGTGCTGCATTTATATTCACCTACAGAACTAAATTAAATAAATCCATTATTATTAAAAAAAAAAAGGTCAAATTTGAAACATGTCTAGAATGACACACAACTCAATACAAAATGTAAAAAAAATTGACGAAGAAATGTCGTAATACGAAATAAAATTATATTCAATATAGTATTCCGATAAATCCGCATCTCGCACTGAAGCGACGTGTTTTTTTCAGGGCGTGGGATAAATCCGCACCTCGCACTTAAGAGCAGTGCAACTTGGTTGGGATATATCCGCACCTCTCAGCTAAAGGGTTAATAGAGTTAAATTTATTACGAACATGCGGTTTTGCAACTACACAAGGCTGCGGTTTTAAAAACTATATTTTATGTTAAATGCAATAAAATAGGTATTAATTCTTCGTTCATCTCTAGATAAACTCTCAGACGCTTTCCTATTCGTTCAGTTATACACCGGCCAGTGTCGTCGACGCTCCGGTCGCCCGTTGCGTCCCTCCGCGAATAGTCCCGTGTTTTTTTTTAATTCGTTTGACACGTGCATTTTCCGAGAGTGAGATTATTCCTAGCCATGTCGCGAAAAAGGAAAATGTCGGTGAACTTGGACACGATCCTTGTCGAGCTCGGTCAGTTCGGTAAAACACAGCTGATTAATTATGTCTTCATTAGCATAACCATTATGTTCTCGTCCGCGTACGGGGCCAATTTTGTATTCACTGCCGCTGATATGCCCTATAGGAAAGTATTATTTTGTACGAAAAATATTAATTTTTACGTTAATGTTTCAATAATACATCATCGATAATTATTAATTGTTCATTCGAATTTAATGAGCTGTTCTCGATATTAAATTCGAAATTCACATTTGACTTATCCCGCCAATAATATGCGATGCCATAATCGAACCATAGCAACACGCGCCTTCATTGTGTACGTAATAATACAGTGGAACCTCTCATAACGATGACGCACTTGTGAGCTGGGACTTCCGCGTCGTTACGTCAGTCTGTGCTTAGTACTCGTACTGTTAGCACGTTAGTGTCGCATGTGATCACACATTTTTCTAAACTTATGTTCAGACTTATACTATACGCATTAAACACATTACCTATCTCTCAACCTCTTTTGCCGGCGGTAAGCCAAAGGTCGTAGGTTCGATCCCCAAAATTAAAAATAAAGAGCTCTAAATTTCCCCCGGTTGGTGTGAATTCTATCCCTCACCCGTAAATTGCCAGTCATAGCCTATTAATTAAAATTGGTGGTAGACGATAGTCGTCCCTTGAAGACCACCCATTGATAGTAAATTCCTGTAATAATAAAGGATGATGCGTGGTCTATGGGGTTGGCGGATCAACACTCCACATGCAGTGTTTATCTATATACACCATGGCAAGCGTCATAGAATTCCACAGAAGAGACTTCAGAATTACTATCACCATCTGTCGGTATTATCCTGTATGAGTTTACATAAAAATAAAAATTAACTGACATCAGCATGCTGTAGTCCTTGCTGACTGTTACCGATAACCTCGATATAAAATCTTTCGTCTATTATTCCTGGTCGCTTGTCGTGCATTTATGTGCGCCATGTTGTCATTTTTGACGGGTCCGCTAACGGGTGTGGTAGTTATAAACACCACCGCTCGTGGCGCGAGCGAAAACCGAGAGTCGGTCTCCACCCTTTAGCGAGAGAAGGTTGCATTACGGCCACAGCGGCATGTCCTCCCGCATAGCCGGAAGCTTGTAAAGTTTATCATAAATATAATCAATGTGCTTCTAAAAGAAAGTCTTTGTTTGCTGACCTGCTCCTCATCCTGCCCTCACGCAACGGAATAACACCCCTTTTAAGAGAGAGGAGGATGTTAAAACATACACCAACGTACTCACTACAACTACTTGCCTTATATAAACACGCACACTTCCTTGCCTAATTGACTCGGCAATGGCTACCCGATGTAGCCGAAACATGATGTGAAATAATTTCAATATAATATTTTACTTGTTATATGATAGAGTAAAATTAATTATATCATCATATACGTTGCTGTACAATTTCATACAATGAGTTTTCAACGCACAAAAATAACAATAAATTCCAGAAAACCTGTGGAAATCCAAGGATTAAGCCATTGTGTATACTGTATGCAGTTCAAATTTCATGTACAATGTTTTTTTTTATTAAAAAATAATTGTTAAAATACATGCCTTTTTAATATGGTATTTGCTTTAGATTTTTAAGTCTCTTCTTCTTCGTGTCAGCGACATCAAAATATTTTTTCCCAGTATCTGACAACATCGATAGTTCGTGTGTGGCCCAGCACTAGGTCCTGAGATGTACAGCTTGTTGGGCACATGGAGCAGGATCTCAGGTGTGAGGCGGTCTGCAGGTCTCCACAGTCGCACCATAGTGTCTCTCCCTGCCGAAGCATTCCCTACCGCTCAAGGTCGTCCTTTGTTCTACCAACTCCGGTTCTTAATCTATTCAGGGATTTCCAGGTCCGCCATTCAAGGCTTTTGCCAGTTGGGAGGCTTTCCTTTGGAGTAATGAAATCATCTGGTGCGATTTGTTACCAGAGCTGGAGTCTCTCATTTTCAGGGCCAGATGTGAGAGGTTGTGTGGATTTCAGAAAGCTGCTTCGCGACTTCAATCTTGGTGTTTGGGGTATCTGATTATATTAGCAGTGGGACGGTTGGTTGATTGCCTTACGCATTTCTTCGGCGCATATGACTTTGCGTCTTATGTTTGGTAGTGCGATACCAGCCAAGGGGTATAGTTTAGAAATGAGTGTTGGTTTTAGGCAGCCTGTGACGACTATGCATGTATCATTTAGGGCAGTATCCACTTGATCGACCCCACACTGGTGCCGCATATTCTCCGGCTGAGAAAGAAAGTGCTAATGCTGAGGTACGAAGAAAGGGTGGTTGGGCTCCCCAGTGAGCGTTGGTCAGTTTGCGGATGAGGTTGTTCCTTGTTGCAACTTTCTGTTTGGTGTTGCTGCAATGACGCCTGAAGGTGAGGGTGCAATCTAGAGTGACTCCGAGGTATTTTGGATGGTCGCTTTGTTACAGTTCTCTACCTTCCCTCGTGACACGAAGCTTTCTGTTAGGGAGCATGAAAAGAACCTCCACGCGGTGCCCCTGGAAACGGAATTACGGAATTCCTCTTCCGGCCAATCTTTTCAACCCAGCGACAGCAAAAACAAAATGAGATTTTTGAGTGTATCAATAGTATTTTATATTATATTTTATTTAATGTTTCAGATGTCGCATACCAGAATGCGACGGACCAAACCCCATCATCGAGCCGCACTGGTTGTCTCACGCCATCCCTGAAGATGATAAGCGCTGCGCCAGATATGCGCAGAATCTCACCGGGAGTTTCGACTATGGCGCCAACTTCTCGAGGGGTATCCTGGATGGAGGATCAGGAACTTGCAGCGCAGACTTGTTCAACAGGAACGCAACTGTTGGCTGCGAGGAGTGGGTCTTCGGAAGTGGAGACTCCATCGTTAAAGAGGTAAAAAACGTATTCGTAAAACGCAGTAACCTTATAGTTTGTCGTATTAAATAATCTATCCTTCAGTCGATACAACTCTTCTTCATCAGGACAAATTTAAAACTGTTTTAAGTTTGTTTTGATGAAGGAAAGTAGTCTCTGAAACCGGTAGACCAATAAATATGTATTTACAAAGTCTATTATTTCCTTCTTTAAGTATAAAATGCCTTTGATCTTTTTTGAACGCGACATAACCACAATACACAGTAATTTATTTCTATAGTAATATCCTAAGATCGGATAATTTTTCCGAGGCTCACGAGGCCCACACTATTTAGTCCTAAGTGGCGGCTCAAATCAAAATATACAACATAGAAGGCACCGTTATTTAAATTGTTGCGAACGCTACAGGAAAAATCTCTATTTCAAATTAAAGAAAGTGTACGCTCTAGGAGGGTCGATTGCAGTAACTTTTATTTTTATTTGTTTATCAAATATTTAGTTGTATGTACATATTTTAAACAGTTTATTTCTGAAATGGAAAATATAAAATATTAGCCTTAATACATATTTTAATAATGTAAGACATATAACTGAGGGATGAAAAATACCATTATGTATTAAAATTGTTTTTTCGTTGGTTACGTTTCAATTATTAAAAATATTGTACCTGCATTCAATTAATTAGATTCCCCAACCGTTGACATCGGTTGACATGACATATCGTTTCGCTACTTTCTTAGAATATTTTTTTATGCATCATCTGATACCTAAAGGTACAAAAACCAATGTGATACATGAAAATAGACCAGATAAGTACATTTATGCTTCAAATACTAGTTTTATAATTAACAGTATAATTTATATTCAAACCGAGCCGTAATGAAAGGGTTAAAGTAGCTAGTATATACTCGTATATTGTATTAGTCATGTTTTTTTGGAAAAGAAAGACTTTTAGCATCCAGGATCTTCAAAAAGTTAGATTTCCTGAAGAAAAAGCAGTTATTGTTGCATCATTAAAGGAAAATCTCTTATCTAGGTAATAGGTACTCATGCCTTAACCGGCTGCGACCGTAAAATAGAAGTCTCCAGGGTTCGCCTTGTGATATCGTTATTCCTTCATATCACACTATTAGTGATAAAAGTTCAATGTCCTGGGGATCTAAAGTCTGAACGCATCCAGTGGTTCTAATGCAGAGTTTAATTACCGAGTACTGTACGAAATACGAGTATGGTAATACAACATTTACAAAATAAAAAATCTCAAATCAACATTGGTGGTTTGCGGGGAATTTGACTAAGCAAGGATTAAGTACACTTCACCTGTCATTTTTCACTACTCTCTTGTTGACCTGAAAGGCCGTTGATAACTATACATTAATAATAAACCGAAAAAGTAGTAATACTGGCGGCGCTCGTAGCATGGCAGAGCAGATGGTCGACCTCGCTCAAGGGTAGACACACATATTCCTTCTTTCCTTCCGTCCTCGATAGAATGGAGATGCCGTGGCTTATGCCAAGCCATTGGACTAGTCAATTCATGACTGGTCACGGCAATTTTAAGGCTAAACTCTTCAAGTTTAGCCTCAGTAATAGTCCATACTGCCCATGTGGGAGCCCCTTGCAGGACGCTGAACACGTTCTGTGGCATTAGATTTAAGTAGGAAAAATCTTTTTAGCGTTATCCAACAGAGGCCTGGGCTGGTTGGATATGTCGACCTCATATCTACGAAGCTCAACTACCATGCATTTTCTGTATACGCGGCGACCTTCGGCGAAGAAGTCAAAAAGTTCAAATTTTAACGTCTGAACTACTAAATTTTACACCCACGTTTGGTGTTGCTCACCAAAGCCCGTTACTTGTATGACGAAAAATTACTCTGAAAACAATGCCTTGGTAAGTGCTCCCAAGGGCCGCAGGTACAAGGCGACCGGCCCGGGGGCCTTAGGGCCCGAAAAAAAAAGTTTGCATTAAATAATTGGGAGTTTCACTCTTAAATAAGTACCGTAATATAATTTATTTTGATCGATTAGCACCGGAAAAATCGTCGTAAGCTTGGCGTTTTAAAATATTGTTTTAATTAAAAGATACGTAGTTTATTGGATGATAGCGATTAGATACTTTGTAACTTATTTATACAACAATAGATATTATTATATAATAATTATGATAAATGTTTGATAGGCTTTAAGATTATTGACGGTGATACACTGAAATAAAATATTCTAATTACTTACAACAATGAATAAAGTTTCAATAAACTTATACAAACCTATAGTATATTTGATTGTATTTGCTGACATTATGAGGGTTAAGTTACGCTTAGTAATTCTTGGTTCTAGTAAATTAAGAGGGCTATCTATTGACAAGATTTTGACAGAGCATATAGGGTATGATAAGGTTTGCACGAGGTGGGTGCCAAGAATGTTGACTGAAGACGCCACCAACGACCTCATCGCAAAATTTGGATGGGGTATTGTCAAACACCCACCCTACAGCCCAGGCTTCTTCCCTGACATGAAGAAACACCTGGGTGGAACGCATTTCGGTGACAGAGAAGAGCTAGGAGAAGCGGTTCTCAGGTATCTGCGTGGCTTGGCGGCATATTTTTTTACTCGGGCATTGAAAAGCTCGTATACCGCATGCAAAAATGCATTGCTGTTTTAAGCTGTGAAAAATCACTGGGAATCTTATATTACGGATAACCCTCGTATATAAAATGCCTATGATCACCATAAACAATCGCTAGGTAATTATGTCAACTGTATCTATTCAATCGTCAGGTACGCTCATTAAAGTTCGTTCAAATACATTCAGTAAACGATGGTCTTACAGGATTGCAAAAGTTCGGAGGCTCGAAGAATAGGCAGCATTGTTTTGCTATTATGCGGTAATTTTAGTCATATTGTCAACGTTTTTTCTGTATTGCTGTAGATAATGGGCGTTAAAAACACTTCAATCTAAAATATTAGCTGCCAATGTGTGCATTTTCATTTATCATACGAACGTCAATAGATAATCAAATATTTAACGACTTGTTATCACCTTAGTGTTACAAGTTTGGATAAACAGGATTTCCCACGATACATCTAAATCGCACCAAAAGACAGTGAAGTCTCCTTGTTGACAGTCATTTACGTCTTGCAATTGATAAGTTATATTTTGACTCTTACTCACACTGATTATAACTAATGTAACTCTATACACCTGTTAATTTTTACAATAAGGCAGATTCTGTTTACTTATAACGCCATAACTTAGGTAATTAATATTCAAATATTACGAATCAATTAAGTATAAAGCCGGTCTCGCTTCCAAAAAACTAGGCGTATTATATATATCACGTCGGTATTTCAACGATAAACAACTTCTTCTTCTATATAAAGGACAAATCCGACCTATCCTTGAATACGGCTGTCACCTGACTCAGTTCAAAGAAGAGCAATTCGTTTGATAAACAATGACACTCTTACGTCTAACCTGCAATCAATGGAGCACAGGCGTAAGATCGATTCACTTAGTATACTACCGTTATTACTACAGTCGCTTCTCTTCGGAACTTAAAAAACGAATTCCTCCTACACCCACCCACAGCCGACAAACTCGTCTTACACTTCCCGAAAATACATACACGGTTAATGTGTGTCGACCAAGAACTGGCAGTCTCCAAAGTTCCTTCTTTAATGCCACCGGTAAGCTTTGGAATGCTCTTCCAGCGTCTGTGTTTCCTCATTCCTATATTCTGGATCTCTTTAAGAAACAGATAAATATACACTTGCAATCTCCCCAACCCACACACAAACACGAACACAAAACACATTTCCCGCATGCGGCGTCCAGTCAAAAAATTTGAGTTTGAGAAGACAATCAAAAAATAGTTTTAAAAATGTCGCCTTCAACGTATCCTTTACTTACTTTATACATTAAGTTTGAACCATGATAATTTCCTAAATTCAAAGTAACAAGGAAACGAAAAAAAAGGGGTTTACGCATTATGAAGGATGTTGGGAAACCTCGTAATGATTATGTAAGTAATAATAAATTATTGAAAGAAATGTATCTATTAGGGAAGTAATGCCATTGACAATAAATAAAATCTCAAGAGTGAAAATTTTCGTTGACAAATTTGAACCATCCGTAGAATGACCCACAACGTAAAAAGCATTTTTTTTGACGAACGAATGTCGGAATACGAAACAAAATTATATTCAATACTGTATTCGGATAAATCCGCACCTCGCACTTAAGAGCCGTTCACGGTGATGCGGATATAATCTATTACATTAGAATTAATATATTGTACAATAACTCTTAAATATTTCATAGATTTTTACGATATGGGCTTAGTCTGCTTAATTAGGTTAACCTATTTTAAGACAGAACCCAATTGTACATTAAAAAAAAAAAAACATAATTTCATATTAAATTTCAGCAACTTCTCTGCCTCTTCCTTGTGTTTTTTATATTTCGTCTGTTGTATGATATTGATCGTGTTTTTTGTTCCAGCTAGAAATTCAATGCGAAGGATGGAAGAGGACCCTAGTAGGCACCGTCCACAGTTCTGGTCTTCTGCTAGCTTTGCCCTTCGTTGGGTTCGTCTCCGATCGCTATGGAAGAAGAGTGGCTCTGGTATCCTCAGCATTCCTCGCAGGAGTCTTCGGATTGTGCCGATCGTTCGCATGGAACTACATCAGCTTCTTGGTCTTCGAACTGCTGGAACCTACCTTCGGATCCGGAGTTTACAGCTCAGGCTTCATTTTAGGTAAAACAATCTATATAAATATATATTTTTATGTTAACACACACAGGAGAATACCGACAGATGGTGATAGTAATTCTTAAGTCTCATCTGTGGAATTCTACGACGCTTACCATGGTGTATATGGCTAAACGCTGCATGTGAAGATCAGCCAACGTCATAGACTACAGCCCGAGATTCACGCATCATCCTTTATTATTACAGGAATTAACTGTGAATGGATGGTCTTCACGGGACGATTTTCGTCACCACCAATTTTAATTAATAGGCTATGACTGGCATTTTACGGGTGATGGATCAAATTCACACCTACCGGGGGTATTTTAGAGCTCATAAATCGATTAATTTTTTTTCAATCTCCGTTCGGGATCGAACCCATGACTTTGGCTTGCAAAGCAAACGCTTTGACCATTGAGCTATGACCGCCGGCAAAAAGGTGTATATGAGACTATCACGCGTAAGAATTCAGAAGCTGTTTTAATTTTAGAAACAGTTTGTTCTTTGGAAACATTATTATATATCACATTTAACGCCACTTTTGTCATTGGAACGCGTGGTGAATGAATGAGGAGTAGGTCACGAAAGAAAGAACTTATCGAGAAGCACATTGTAATTTATTTTAAATAAAAGAAGACTGATAAAATTAGCGGTAGCCGCTGCCCGGGACAGAAAGTGGCACCTGGAAAGGCCGCGTCATAGTTAATTAAATCTAAAACTAACATTTATTTATATGCGTGTCAGACGATGGAACAAAAAAAAAAAATCGGATATCAGCATACAATTTACTATGTCTTCTTACAATGCTATCGATGCATCCAATATATTTGATGTACATGTGAAGTTATGTTGTCCATTGTTTTCTTAAGTGCCTTCTGCCTGACTCAAAACTCACCTCATTCATTATTGAAGGTGGTCTCCAGGGAGGCCGAAACATGTAATCATATATACTTCGTGTTGTTTTTGGATGTGTGTTAATTGATGAGATGATTAGCCCAACACACCCTAAAGGCATGTAACATGGGTACATAAGGAACTGCTCAAATTATTCGGATTTTATTCGACGACCTATTCAAGTATGGTCCGCGTCTAATGTCGCTTAACCTCAGTGATCGAACGAGAATTCCTGTTGCAACATAGTATTGTCGCTGGTTAAATTAATTGTTTAAATTAATACATACGACAATAATGACTTAATAGAATGTGTTCACAGTGTGGTCATCTATGCTTCACGTGATACTAATACTCTTAGGGAATTGTAATGATTCATTCTGAGAAAAGTAATAACTGCAACATTCAAGTTGCCTACAATATGTACCGCGCAAGATTGTTATCTTAACGAGGGTTAACCGTAAAATAAGGTTTCCATGGACGGCCGGACGGCCATCTGTTTCTGACGAAACAATCGCAAAAGTGGAGGCAGCGATGCTCTCAGATCGAAGAGTGACGGTTCGTAAGCTCTCCAAAATGATCATTGATGTCAGCAAAACCTCTATTGACAAGATTTTGACGAAGCATCTAGGAAATGCTAAGGTTTGCGCGAGGTGGGTGCCAAGAATGTTGACCGAAGACCACAAACGAGCTCATCGCAAAATTTGGATGGCATATTGTTAAGCACCCACCCTACAGCCCGGACTTAGCCCCAAGTGACTATCATCTTTTCCCTGACATGAAGAAACACCTGGGTGGAACGCATTTCGGCGATAAATAAGAACTGGAAAAGGCGGTTCTCAGATATCTGCGTGGCTTGGCGGCAGATTTTTTTGACTCGGGCATTCAAAAGCTCTCGTATACCGCATGCAAAAATGCATTGACCTCAGTGGCGACTATGTAGAAAAATAGGTAAAAGTCTGAACTTTCCAAAAACGTACGCATTCATGGAATTAAACATGTTTTACACAGTGAAAAAAATACTGGGAACCTTATTTTACAGATAACCCTCGTACAATAACATCAGCTATTTTCAAATGTGACTCAAGGGAAAAATGATTTGTATTTATTGTTTATAATTGTTCTTGTCTCTTACTTACTTAATGCTAGTAATATTGGTATGAAAATTAGAAGGAAGATTACTGTGAATATATAAATATAATTAAAGTAGTACTTTGAAAAGTATGATAAACAGTAACAAAAAATATCAGTTTAATATTTATAAATAAGAGTAAGATACAAAATTGCACGTACATATTATAGAAGACAACGTCATTAAACATGCTGGACATTTTTTAATCAGAATTATATAATATATGTAACATAGTTATGTTACCAGACGGGAACAGACTCTGATGTTATGTAAATGGTCCATTTTAACATAATTAAATATATATATAAACACATAAATCAGAATACCGAAAAGTTGCGAAGGAGAAATCACATATATGCACATGGAATTGATAAAGCAATGTATGTAAATTGATCGTACGCTAACTTCATTAGACTACACCCCAGCATTCACGCATCGTCCATTTTTATGGGTGTTGTTCCATTTTTAACACTATGGATTTTTTAATATATTTTTTTTATCGATAAGTATTTAAATGATGACAGTTTAGATTCAAAACTGACTGTATTTATAGATATACGAGTATGCCATTATTTTTTAATGTTATAAATTTATGTCATTTCTTCTTATATCTTTATCGTGGATTGAATCCGCAAAATCTCACTTTGTAAGCGAGTAAATTATATATGTCACCCATTGCCCTTGAGTTAATAATGTCGTGTTTTTAACAGGTATGGAGTTAGTTGGACCAAAACGTCGTGTTCTTGGTGCAACGATCCTCTGCATGTTCTACTCTTTGGGAGCAATGCTTCTTGGGTCCTTCGCCTGGGTGCTGCCTTACTGGAGAACTCTTTTACGCGTCATCTACGCCCCATCTCTTCTGTTCATCTTCTACTTCTGGATCATCCCCGAGAGCGTGCGATGGCTCATCAGCAAAGGCCGCTACGAGAAGGCCCTCACCATCCTCAAAAAGGCAGCCAAAGTCAACGGAGTCACCCTCACAGACAAGTCCATGGAGAGCCTCTACACGAACATAGAAAGCAAAAAGGACACAGAAGAGATGGACATGTCGCAAAAGGACAACGACTTTCAGATCCCTGAAACGAAAAAAACTGAAAAATCTTTGATAAAGCAAGTGATGCACTCTCCGATCATACTGAGGCGATTGTTGAAGTGTTCGTTTTGGTGGATTACTTGTACATTTGTTTACTATGGACTGTCAATCAATTCTGTGTCACTGGCTGGCAATATATACCTGAACTATATTATTGTCAGTTTCGTGGAGATGCCAGCCTACTTGACAGGATATTTCCTGTTGGATAAACTGGGAAGAAAGTTTACGCTTTGTGCGTCGTTCCTGGGGAGCGGAATTGCTTGTATTGCATTCGCGTTCCTTCCAGAAGGTGAGTTTTTAATCGACTTTAATAATATATTTACTTCACTGTTCTAATAAGATTAAGATTATTAAATAAGTAATTAAAGAGCTTTTAAGAAAATCAATTGTACTAACATCCTCTTCTCTCCCAAAAATGGTGTTACACAGTCGCGTGATGGCATTATGAAGAGCAGGTCAGCAAAACAAAGACTTTTTCAGAAGCACATTGACATATATTTACGATAAAACTTTACAAGCTTGTGGCCCGGACCTAGTCACAGCAGTAGGCCGAGCCACAATACAATATGCTCTCGCCGAAGAGCGGATTTCTTTAAAATGACAATATTGTCACACATAAATGTCTGACAAGCGAACAGAAATAAGAGAAGAAATATTTTATATCGAGGTTTTCGGTACCAGTCAGCAAGGGCTACATCATGCTGATGTCAGTACTGATAATTTAATGAGCAACAGTAAAGATACATTGTAACACTTTTACAATATCACTGTATTAAAAGCATTATTTTTCGATCAATATTTAACCTATTGGTGTCAACTTAAGTTTTCCACTAAAATTCTGATGCTAAAAAAATATTTGTATTGGAAAACTCGTTGTATGTAATCGTACTGCACACTTTATTGTAATACAAGTAATTTTATTATAGTACCGAATTTCGAGGCAACTTATACTTGATGATTCGTCAATTATTACTCCCAGCGTTATCATTGTATATATTTAAATGGGTTAGTAGTAATGAAATCACTGGAGAAAATTATTACTTTGTTAACGTGAACAAAGAGTTATTGGATTGTTACTTATATACGTAAAAACGTGTATTTTTATCACTATTATTATCTATTATTACATACCCAATCATACAACATTGTAAATGCTGCCATACATATGTGTTGTGTGAACTAAAGAATACATTTTTTTATTTCAATGGCTAATTAATTTATCATTTCCGCACGCTTATTTATCGGTTATTGACACAATGGCGCAAATGCATAGGCAATCCTTTCTGTTTGTGAAATAGCATACATCGAATTCTGAAGTGCTATTCTATGTTGATGCCATTTTAACCTGTTCGCATCGGTACCCGATATATGCCGTGTAAGATTCCCCTACCGTTGACTTTGGTAGATGTGATATATCGTTTTGCTGCTTTCTTAGAATAGTTTTTTATGCATCATCTGATAGCTAAATGATACAAGAACCAATGTGATATATGAAAATAGACCAGATAAGTACATTTATGCTTCGCTCGCATAGCATTACGGCTCGGTTTGAATACAAATTATACCGTCAATTATAAAACTAGTATTTAAAGCATAAATGTACTTATCTGGTCTATTTTCATATATCACATTGGTTCTTGTATCCTTTAGCTATCAGATGATGCATAAAAAACTATTGTAAGAAATTAGAAAAACGTTATATCACGTCAAACGATGTCAATTGGGGAATCTTATGACGGCATTTGGCGATAACCGATGAGAAAACGTTAAAAAAAACTCGGAAAATAAATAATATTTAACGTTCGCGAATTTTATTGATTTTTAGTGGGGTTTTTTTGAAGGATTTTTTTATTTTATATTTTTTAATATTTGAAGGTATTTAAGAACGTCTTAATCACAGCATGTATTAATTTCATGTTGGTGGTATATTAAATGTGCTTGCTGTTTCATTGCAGATATAAAGTGGCTGTCCCTGGTGACCTACCTGGTCGGCAAGTACTGCATCACCATAGCATTTGGTTCTCTCTACATCTACACATCTGAGCTCTTCCCCACACCGCTGCGCCACTCTTTGCTGGGTGCCTGCTCCATGATTGGACGCATCGGTTCTATCATAGCACCACAAACTCCACTACTGGTCAGTATATATTCGTACTACAGACTTTAATATCCTCCTTTCTTATTTAGGACATCGATTTACTTGATGACGTATGCAGGATCAGGTTCACAATGCACACACTTGTTTCTGTTTCACATATTACTTGTTTATTTGTCAATAACGTCGCCCGTTATAGGGACGTCCTTAGGCGCTCCTATAACGATGGCGGGCGCGTTCCGACTGACTGCCCGCTCTGACATTTAGCGCCGCCAAATCATGGCGGCAGACATCCGAAGTAATTATGACAGTGGTAAACATGAAATGCACCAACTGTCATAACAAACAAGATTGCGCATGCAAACGCCGAGCAACATTATACAATTAATATTAATTAACATTAGATGTGCAGGTCAAGCGAGCGAACAATAATAAGAGACAAAAGATCGTTTTTCGAGGCTTTACGGCATCAGCCTAAAGGAGTTATATCAAGCTGATATCAACTTGTTCAACCTTGTCTCCTACAGTTTCGCACATCCAGCTTTGAGATAAGGATATTCAAGAACTGACAACAACTGTCTATAAAGATTTAAGTAACAGTAAGTGTTCTCGTCAAATAAACAGTACGTGCGCTAGGGACAACTTTTAACTTTTACAAAAAAATACCTGCCAATCCACTTTTTAGTAACCCTTTCATTACGGCTCGGTGGAATACAAATTATACTGTCAATACGACGTGAATTTTTCTTGCTTAAAACTATTATTTGAAGCATAAATGTACTTATCTGTCCTATTTTAATATATCACATCTTTAGCTATCAGATGATGCATAAAAACTATTATATTTAACAAACGTTCATTATGTAACTCCATACATGTCGTGGCATTGACACATGTGCTTACAGAAAAATCGCTCCTGTGATGAAACCTAACAATATTTATTTACATGCTTTACAGATTCCTGTAAAGAATACATGTAGGTTGATAAATGGAATGACTGCACTTCCAATTTCATACCGTAGATGTCACAATGAGCACTGAAAGTAGCAAAACGATATATCACGTCAACCGATTTCAACGGTCGGGGAATCTTTGATGGCATATGCGGACAACGATGCGAAAGGGTTCACCTGATAGCTTAAGGATAAAAGAACCAATGTGATATTTTTTAGCAAACAAAATTGGTTTGAAAAATTCACGCCGTATTGACAGTATAATTTGTATTCCACCGAGCCGTAACGAAAGTGTTTAAATATATATGAAAAATTCGTTCCCCTCGGTGCCCTTAGCTTATTCGACGTCCTGGGGCACCGACCCACTTCGCCATCCCCTAAAACAGGCA
The DNA here is from genome assembly GCA_022606575.1 of Glossosoma conforme. Lineage (NCBI taxonomy): Eukaryota > Metazoa > Arthropoda > Insecta > Trichoptera > Glossosomatidae > Glossosoma > Glossosoma conforme. Next base: position 12,733 of record JAGTXR010000420.1, on the reverse strand, counting down.
TTGTCTGTTGGTAGCCCTTCCTGCGATGACGCGAAACGTCAGTCAGTAAGTAACGTTTGGTGTGTCTTGGGGTGAGGTTGTGTCGCTGTTGACAGAACGTTGCCATACTGTAAAAACTACATGTTGATTGGAACTTAACTTACTATACATAATTTTCCTTTCAGGCCGAGTATATACCAGCTCTGCCGTCACTTCTGTTTGGAGGCTGCTCCTTCATAGCTGGTCTCCTGATGCTGTCGTCTCCTGAGACGCTGAACATCAAGCTTCCAGACACCATCAAAGAAGCAGAAAACATCAACGTGAAGCGTTCAAAAAATAATCAAAACGATGATTACACGTAGCTTTGATGTTCAACATATAGCTATAAGTTACCTTAAATATACTTTAACCTTTTGGATGCCATGATCCTGAATATGCAAAGCCTCGTGTATTATCTAAGATTTGAACCGCTAAATGGTGTCAAATTTTAACCTTTTTTTTTCTTGGGCAGACGATAGACCCAAGCTTTAACATTGACCGAAAATATACAGTTTTATAGCACACCGGAGTGCTCACGGCACTGGCGGGCTTCCCGCAGCGGATCCATATTTGGGCTCATGGCATCCATATGGTTGATTTAATATAAAATAATATTAAAACCTTTGGTATTAGATAATATATAATCAAATGACAATTTGAGGCGTAGTGTTTAACACAGCTTCTTTAAAAAATAATAAATTGATACCAGTGTCAAATATTTTACTTATTTGTGTCTCATCGACATCATTCCATATCAGTTCCCATATGGTCGTCATAAATTGCCGCTTTAAAGTCTCTAAGGTATTCGCCTCGTCTAATCGTCGAGCTTCGACGAATATATCATATGCTTAGTTGTTGATAACCTTTGACTACGTCAAGAGCCTGGGAGCCTGTAGAGAGGATAGCTTTAGTTTTTTTTCTTCTGCGGCATCCAAACAGATTGATTGCGTGGCCTGAAAGGACCATCGTTCAACCCTGGATACGTGTAAGACGAAATAATCGCAGTGAACAGTGGTTGAAACCAACTTGAGTGAAGATATTGACATATTTAGTGTAATATTGCTTCAGATTCAGTGCTGGTGTTGACTGATACGAAATGTTGGACGTTTGATTTTGTGACAATAATGCCGTGCTATTTGTGTGTCAAACATGATATACTTATGACATGGTTATAGTTGTTACAAGTCCAACTATTTGCGTCGAGTATCCCAAAACTTGTTCTGAGTGTGAGGTCATTGACACTAAATGTGTGAATACATTTACATCGCCACACTTATGTTAGTACTTCAATGAAGAATTGAAATGTAATATATTTTGTTATTACATTGATGGAAAAATAATAAAAAATATATATAAAATTGTATAAATTGTACAATGGAGGGCTGCTGTGTCTGCTCACATACCTCATCATTCCTCACAAAGAGTGTCCATCGTATGCTACATAAGTATATTGCCACATAGACACAGAAACTTAATGCCGAAAATAGGTGAAACTTACTTCTTTTTTATTTCCGGTATTTATTTTTACGACAATGTATTCCAAATAAGAAGAGGATTTCAAATGAAGACACAAACTGACTTATGGAAGTTTTATTTAAGCCTTAGGCTCACCTCATGTTGGATAACCATCAGAAGCAATCCTCAAATCTCAGCAATCCAAGAAGATATTTGACGATGCAGTACCGGCTTTAGACCCTGCGGCGCCCTAGGGCATTTTCTTCTAGCGTCTCATATTGTTTATATTTAAAAAAAAACTAAGAAGAATTAGTTGCCCTCGGCGCCCTTTGCTTATTCGACGCCCAGGGGCACCGACCCACTTCGCCACCCCCTAAAACCGGCACTGTGACGATGCTTCATTGTGAAGACTAACTTAGGACAAAAATATTTATCTGGCTACTGACAGAGGTGGATATGACATAGAAGTAATTGTCAATCTCAGTGACTATTAAATAAATAATTGAAAAAAAAAACAAAATATTAAAAAAACACATTTCTTTCGTACTGACTGGAATCTGGAATCAATGTTTTAAAATTAATTAAGTATTGAAAAAATCTTGTACTATATTTACACTGATATAATATAATATATACGATTTAAATTTTTCAATGTAAACGATATTATTTTTATTCTAAAAAAGAAGAAATTCAAATTCATTTCTTGGTTAATTTTTTTTAAATATTCTTCTAGTTTATGTATATTTAAGTATTTCTGTATTTTATTAATTTTATGCTTACATAATACTATAAACCTAATCCAGAAAACCAACTCTTAATTGTTTATCATCAAAATAATATAAATATTGGTGGTACCTATTTACTTCCTTGTTTTATTATTATAAAAACAAAATTAGGATAGGTATATAATTTCGTTTCCTTTTTCAAATATATTATTCCTTTTTGTCACACATTTTATTGTAACATATAATTTTTAAATATTAAATGAAAAACTGAAATGAACTTCCAAATACATTAATTGATCAATACAATAATTGAATACATTTTTATGTATTATGAATACCAGTGCCAAAATAGAATAAACAAAGTATTTTATTACAAAAAAAAATAGAAGTTACCAAGGAACACATTTGCTTAAAATAATGAATGGTTGTTTTGATGATGAAGTATCTTTTTTAATCCATAAATTAATATTAAATAAAAATTACAACATTATAATGCATTCTGATACGTGAATAAAATGTCCTGTCTGAAATGTAATTTTTTATTATTATTATCAGTTAAAATTAGGCTAAAAATATACATTTAATTGTGTTTACTCTTGTTATAGTGTGCATTGGTCTTAACCCTTCGTTACGGCTCGGTAGAATACAAATTATACTGTCAATACGGGCGTGAATTTTTCAAACCATTTTTGTTGTTGTTTACAATTTGATAAATGTACTTATCTGACCTATTTTCATATATAACATTGGTTCTTCTATCCTTTAGCTATCAGATGATGCATAAAAAACTATTATATTTAACAAACGTTCATTATGTAACTCCATTGTCGCTCCTGTGGCATTTTAAGATCATAATACATGTAGAATGACTGCACTGTCAAAAAAATATCAATTATATATTGTCAATACGGCATAAAACCGATAAAAAGGGTTATATTATTTATTATCCATATTGAAAAAGAGAAACACCATATAAGAGTATATGTAAATATGTTTTCTTTCTCTTCATATATACACTTTCTATATACAACCACAGCAGAAAAAATGTGTAATCATAAAATGACGAATAGTCAATACTATTTGTATTAATTTAAAAAAGTAATCATTTAAGTGAATAAATTACGTTTTTCTCTATTTTTAATTGTATTAGACATCATATGATTTTTCAATATTCCTATTTACTGCATATTATGTACAAAACAAGTATATATAATTGAAAAAAACATTTGTTCAAATTAAAAAGTACAATTATTTAAGATCTAAACATTGAAAATGTAAAAAATATCAATTTATATCACATAGTAAAAATATATTTATTTTTGAGCCAATATATATTTAAAAATATTTACATTTATCAATTAATGTGCTAATGCTTTTATAAAATATACCTGACTTCAGTACAATGTTGATGGATTATTTTTTTATAGTGTTTACTATGAAATTAAATTAATATTTTATGTCAATTATAGTCGATGAATTAGTACTTATTTATTAAGGTTATCAACTGACAATACTTGGTGAAACTGCATAATTATAATTTTAGAATTAATTTTAATTAAAAACATGTCATCGTTAAAATAAATTGTGAATCAAAACTAAATATTTTTATTACTTAAATATACATATACTAAACATAAAATTCTTTTTTCAACGCGTCAATCCAAGCACAAAAATAACGGCAGAAGCGGGATGCGAACCGCGGACTTTGGAAACCAACAACAATGCCCAGGTATTCATACCGCTCGGCGAATCGCGCCATTGCTATGCCTAGACCGACATGCGATGAAACTAGTATTTATATCATTGTTATTGTCGTACGACAGATGTCGCCATAGTATATATTCAAAGTATGTATATTTTTATTATTATTCTATCAGTATTCATTTATTCACAAGCTTAATATTATTACTTTCCGGCAGTCTATTTATTTTAGTAAGTACCACTCGGGTCTCGAACCAAACTATAGACTGAATGGATGTGAAACGACTACTTATAGTTCCGACTCGGACTTTATAACCAATCATTTACCTGTGTTACTGATGGATAATTTTACCTTCTTGATATTGTCTCAAGGAGACATTAATTAATTTTTAATTTTATTAGAATATTATTTTATTATTTCAATATTCTAATCTACTTTTATAGATCATTGACTATATTTCAATATTATTATTACTTAAATATACATATACTAAACATAAAATTCTTTTTTCAACGCGTCAATCCAAGCACAAAAATAACGGCAGAAGCGGGATGCGAACCGCGGACTTTGGAAACCAACAACAATGTCCAGGTATTCATACCGCTCGGCGAATCGCGCCATTGCTATGCCTAGACCGACATGCGATGAAACTAGTATTTATATCATTGTTATTATCGTACGACAGATGTCGCCATAGTATATATTCAAAGTATGTATATTTTTATTATTATTCTATCAGTATTCATTTATTCACAAGCTTAATATTATTACTTTCCGGCAGTCTATTTATTTTAGTAAGTACCACTCGGGTCTCGAACCAAACTATGAGCCGATCGGTATGAATACCTGGGCATTGTTGATGGTTTCCAAAGTCCGCGGTTCGCATCCCGCTTCTGCCGTTATTTTTGTGCTTGGATTGACGCGTTGAAAAAAGAATTTTATGTTTAGTATATGTATATTTAAGTAATAATAATATTGTAATATAGTCAATGATCTATAAAAGTAGATTAGAATATTGAAATAATAAAATAATATTCTAATAAAAATTAAAAAAATTAATAAATATTTTTAATTTAATAATTTTTTAATTAAAATTAATTCTAAAATTATAAGTACTTATTTACTTAAAAAGCTTACTTCAAACGGTTAACTTTTCCTTTGATGAAAATAATTAAATTATTTTGAATTTCTAATTGCATATTTAACGATTTATTATAATTATGAAGTAAATTATATTGGCTTATTTTAAATATTTTTTCAACTATGTATTAAACATAAAAACATTTTACTTCTAAATTTTACCGCTAGATGGTAATTTATGAATAATATTTAACATATATATTTAGACTATTTTTTAACATTCATTGAGTATTTCAGTATATATGGTTGAATTATTGTTTTTTTTTTTAATAATATTTCAGCCTATAAGATAAATAATAACTATAAATAATTTCCGTAGATGAAGTATATATGTAGTGAGTAATTAATGTATTTATAGCATAATTATTTGTGCAGCTTTCATATTGAAATTCGCAGAATAAATTCTGATGATAAAATTGTAACATTTTTACATAAATTAATAATATATTTCCCAGTAATTAAACCATATTTTTATAAATTTCAGTTGTGTTTTTTACTATTTAAGATACATTTTTTATAGATCTGTAAAATCAATGTTTCTGTATTCAGTCATAAAAATAAAAATGTGTAAAGTTAAGATATCTATATTTTATGTTTTTTTTATATTTTTCGATAAAAATAAATATGCATTTTTTAAAACTCTTGTGATATGTCAGCAAAAAAGTAAATGTTCTTAATCCCTAATACATTGTATCATTCAAAATTTAAATATGATTGTTTCCTGTCAGAATCATATTTTTGATTCAAAATATAGATATATGTGAAAGTAAAAAGGTATGTTCGAGTAATGAGCTACGTGGGCTAATATGTTTGTGGTCTCCTTTAGTTCTCGAATAATGTCAACGATAAACAACTTCGTCTTCTATATAAAGGACAAATCCGACCTATCCTTGAATACGGCAGTCACCTTTGGATTGGAGCCCCAAAATATCTTCTAAACTTAATTGACTCAGTTCAAAGAAGAGCAATTCGTTTGATATACAATGACACTGTTACGTCTAACCTGCAATCAATGGAACACAGGCGTAAGATTGGTTCACTTATAGTTCATCCAGTGTATGAACAACCCTCCTGACCCATTTACAACTGCCTCCTGTTACATGGGGCAAAAATATTTATTTCGATTAGGTCGATTTTTTTCTCTTCTCCTTCCTGAAAAAAATAGAATTTGAATTCATGAATCGTATAAACATTCTATTTTTAAATAATAGAATTTAAAAGTGCAGCGAATATTATATTTGGAAAGTTTTAGCTTGATACGTACGGCATTTTTATTGCTCGGTGTAAAGAGATGGGGGAACATTTTTTATTCTATTATATCGATTTTCTTCTCTTTAGCATGAAAAATAATTATATTTAGTATCATTTTTTCAAAATGGCGAGCGTCATGGATCAGTACTGGTCCTGACTTTAGTAGTGCGTTGTTCTTCGATCGATTTGTGTTTTTTGTTGTTAAGTAGTTATTTTATTTAAAAATGTTAAAAAAAATGGTTCTGGGTTTCATAAAAAAAAAAAAAGAGTCCGGTCGTAGATGTCTTAAAATCTTATTTTTAAATCATTCAAAAAGGCTTTATAATGAACAGAATATGCGGTGAATCTTCATTTGTTCAACAGAAAAATATTAAAAAATAAATAAAAAATATTTCAATATCAAATGTCCATTGTCCTGGTCCAAAAGCTTTAATTTGGCAGCAATTCGAATTGATGTTGTATGCATACTATGGGTGTTAAAAATACCAAATAGTTTAAACTGAAGGTTCTCCCAAGAAATGAGATGAGATTCCCAGACGACGTCACAGAAATGTCTCCTGTTATGTGCTAGATGATGCACTGGTTAGATCGGTGAATAAAAAATTTTCATATTAGGTAATATTATTATTTATAAGTGCAAATAAGAACCCACCCGGTTGGGCCTAAAAAGAAATAAATATTCATGCCTGCATTGAATAAGACTTCGCCTATTTAATTTTAAAATGTATTTACAAAAACAAAAGCTATGGATGCTAGAGCTATAATCTTTACCCCAACTGTGGAATTTTGAATAATGTTTATGTTTTTTTATATGTACATGCGTGAGAATATTTAGTATTCTTATAGTCTCATCTGTGTATTTTTATAACGCTTATCATATGTATTATGGCTATTTTTATGTATGAATTTACTCCGCCAACTTCATAGATATAAGATTCAGAGGCTTTTAGTTATGGAATTTTAAATGTAATACTTCTATGCGAACATAGCTCAACGTTAAATCGTTTGATTTTAGCAAACCAAAGGTGGGTTAGATCCCCGACGGAGATTAAAATAAAAAGCATTTTTAATCAATTTATGAGCTCTTCGTAACTCCGGTTGGTGTGAATTCCTCCATCACCAGTAAAATGCCAATAGTCTATCTTAAACTGGTGGAACATCCATACGCGGTTAATGTGTGTCGACCACCCACTAGTAGATTCCTGTAATAGTTAAAATTGTGGTCGCCTTTCCTTAATCCAATTTTGGTTATTTCAATTTCAAATTTTGCCTTCAGAAACATTACAAATTATGTTAACTCAATTTATTTCTGAAGTACAATAAAAATACAAATAAAAATACACTAATATATCTCCCCCAGGTACATGATTAAGTACACGTATGAACAAAGCAATAATAAAGGATGATGCGTGAATCTCCGGCTGTAGTCTATGACGTTGCGATTCAACAAAATATATGCAGCGTTTTTATTTACACCATGGTAAGCGTCATAGAATCTGCGAGATGAAACTTCAAAAAAAAAAAAAAACTATCACCATCTGTCGGTATTCCCCTGTATGTGCTTGTCATAAAAAATCTTATATCGGTTATTCAAAGGAACGATTTTCGTCTACCACCAATGTTAATTTTGAGGCTATGACTGCCATTTTACGGGTGAGGGATCAAGCTCATAAGTCGAATAAAAATCCTTTTTTTTTATTCTCCGTCGAGGATCGAACCCACGACCTTTGGCTTGCAAAGCAAACGCTTTGACCATTGAGCTATGACCGCCGGTCTCGTTCGATCATTGAATGATTAAGCCGGAGTCATTAGCTATGGTTGATGATCTGCAAGCGTTACTAATTCTAATAAATAACAAGTAATTTATGTAAACACTCCATTATTTTCTTCAGTATAGCATAAAACAGAACTATAAAAAGTACAAGGTTGTCGAGGGAAAAAATGTGCCCTCGTTAAAATAATGTTGGCAACATTGGTGAAATGTCTTTGGTTTCGTCGATAGTTTGAATTAAACCTGCGTTACCTCTTCAAAATGGACGCACAAGGTGGAGGTCTCCGCACCGGCCTCTCCTCAAGGCACACGAAATAAAATAACGGACGCCAGGGCTTTCATTTTACACCTTATTTTATATTTATAATAAATATTTTACACTTAAAAAGATCTGTTGCCCTTAATCTGCTGATTAAGGGATTAAAGTGTGTTTTAGTGTTAATGTAGAAATTATGTGTAAGTTTTTGAAAGTGTTGTTGAATAGTGGTAATATTACGTCGGGTATGGACACGTTTGAGGTTAGTGCGAAAAGCAGTGTTATTAATGATTTTTATGGCTTTGTTTTGAATGACCTGCAGTTTGTTAAAGTTGGAGCGACAGTTATTGGACCAGGAAGGAGCTGAGTATGTGATTGTAGGCTTTATTAGAGTGTTAAAGATTATGTTTTTGTTGTTGGCACAGGATTGGGGGGAGCACCTAGACGGGTAACCTTTTTTGGGATTTTTTTGGGCCCCCGCCCCTTTTTTGTTTTTTTTTATAAACCCCCAGTTGTGTTTTTTACTTTTTTAAGATACTTTTTTTATAGATCTGAAAATCAATGTTTCTGTAACCAGTCATAAAAATAAAAATGTGTAAAGTTAAGATATCTATATTTTATGTTTTTTTTTATATTTTTCGATAAAAATAAATATGCATTTTTTAAAACTCTTGTGATATGTCGGCAAAAAAGTAAATGTTCTTAATACCTAATACATTGTATCATTCAAAATTTAAATATGATTGTTTCCTGTCAGAATCATATTTTTGATTCAAAATATAGATATATGTGAAAGTAAAAAGGTATGTACTAGTAATGAGCTAGGTGGGCTAGTATGTTTGTGGTATCCCTTAGTTCTCGAATAACGTCAAATATTACGAGTCAATTAAGTATAAAGCCGGTCTCTCTTCCAAAAAACTAGGTGTATAGATCACGTCGGTATTTCAATGATAAACAACTACTTCTTTCTATATAAAGGACAAATCCGACCTATCCTTGACTACGGTAGTCACCTTTGGATTGGAGCCCCAAAATATCTTCTAAACTTAATTGACTCAGTTCAAAGAAGAGCAATTCGTTTGATAAACAATGACACTCTTACATCTAACCTGCAACCAATGGAACACAGGCGTAAGAGTGGTTCACTTAGTCTTTTCTATCGTTATTACTACGGTCGCTGCTCTTCGGAACTTAAAGAACTAATTCCTCCTGCACCCACCCACAACTGACAAAAGTCGTCTTACACTTGCCGAACATCCATACACGGTTAATGTGTATCGACCAAGAAACAACTCTAGTTTCAAAGTTCCTTCCTTAATGCCACCGCTAAGCTTTGAAATGCTCTTTCAGTGTCTGCTTCCTCCCATCCTTATTGCTCTCTTCAAAACAGATAAATATACATTTCAAGAAACAGATTATTCCCAATCTCCCCAACCCACACACAAGCATGAACACAACACCGTTTCCCTCAGTATCATTTTTTCCCTCCTGGCGGAGCGTCATCAGTGCACTGGTCCTGACTTCAGTTGTGGTCTCCTGCATGCGATTATGTGTATAAGTTAAGTAGTTATTTTTTTTTAAAATGTACAAAAAAATGGTTCTGGGAGAGATAAAAAATAAAAAAGAGTCCGTGTCGTAGTTGTCTTAAAGATCTTATTTAGTTCATTCAAAAGGCTTTATAATGAACAAATATGCGCTTGATTATTTTTGATAAAAAAATACCGAAGATCTCTTGTAGAAAAATAACAAGAAAATATTTCAATATCATAATGTCCATTGTCCTGGTCAATGTACGCGTTATCCCCACGATATCTTTGATGTTGTTCAACAGCAAGATACCGTTAAAAATAAGCAATAGTTCAGGAAGATCCTCCCAAGAAATGACTGAGATTCCCAGACGACAACACAGAACATGTCTCCTGTTCTCATAGATGATGCACTGGTTATATGGGTGAATAAAAAAGTAAGTAGATATTTTAGTAATATTTTGTTTTACAAGTGCAAATAAGAACCCAACCGGGTTGGGCCACCATTAAGAAATAAATAGTTTATGCCTAGTAGGTATTTACAAAACAATTCCCCCTAAAAATGTTGATGGACAAACGGCAACACTGGATTTAGCAGCTATAATGACTTTCAGCCCCTAAACTCGCGTCTTGGAATCCATCAAGAATAAATGTTTATTTTTTCTTTATTTGTAACATACAGGAGAATACCGACAGATATTTTGTTTTTATTCTGATATATTTAATTCTAAAATCCGGTCATGGTATATGGCTAGGCTTTTGTTTATGTTGATAAAATTAGTATAGGTAGCGAACGATTTTACAACGTTATATCGGACGATATTTAGCACAGGGCATAGCTCAATGTGTCAAGCGTTTGCTTTGCAAACTGGATGGACTATAGTTCGATCCCGACGGAGATTAAAAATAAAAAGATATTTTTAATCAAAATATGAGCTCTAAAAGCCTGGTGTGAATTCGATCCATCACCATTCAAAAGAAAAATATAGTCTATCAATTAAATTGGTAAATAACGAAAATCGTCTTGTGAAGACCATCAATTATTCATTTTATAGATTTGGAATTCAATTACAATGCTGATTTTGTTTTACCAATTTGAATTTCCAGAAACATTGTCAAATTATGTTAATCAATTTATTTATAAGTAAGAATAAAAATACAAATAAAATATTATGTGACACTGTATACAAAAATTTGTTCAGAGGTCAGTGGTTTACTATGAACAAAGCAATAATAAAGGATGATGCGTGAATCATATTGTAGTCTATGACGTTGGCGGATTGTACACTCCATATGCGACTTTTTACTAATATACACCATGGTATGAAATCATAGAATTCCACAGATGAAACTTCAAAAAAAAAAACTATCACCATCTGTCGGTATTCTCCTGAACGATGGTTGTAAAAAAAATAATAAAAACTGTTATATTGTTCACGGAACGGACACGTCTACCACCAATGTTAAAATTTGGAAGGTGCCATTTTACGGGTTATAGGATATAGATCATATTGTCAAAATAAATTTTTTGGCTTACATATTTACGAGCCATTGAACCCACGACCTTTGGCTTGCGTAAAGCAAACGCTTTGACCATTGAGCTATGACCGCCGGTCTCGTTCGATCATTGAATGATTAAGCCGGAGTCATTTTATATGGTTACTTTCAGGCGTTACTAATTCTAATAAATAACAAGTAATTTATGTAAACACTCCATTATTTTCTTCAGTATAGCATAAAACAGAACTATAAAAAGTATTTGGGTTGTCGAGGGAAAAAAAGTGCCCTCGTTAAAATAATGTTGGCAACATTGGTGAAATGTCTTTGGTTTCGTCGATAGCTTGAATTAAACCTGCGTTACCTCTTCAAAATGGACGCACAAGGTGGAGGTCTCCGCGCCGGCCTCTCCTCAAGGCACACGAAATAAAATAACGGACGCCAGGGGCTTTCATTTTACACCTTATTTTATATTTATAATAAATATTTTACACTTAAAAAGATCTGTTGCCCTTAATCTGCTGATTAAGGGATTAAAGTGTGTTTTAGTTGTAATGTAGAAATTATGTGTAAGTTTTTGAAAGTGTTGTTGAATAGTGGTAATATTACGTCGGGTATGGACACGTTTGAGGTTAGTGCGAAAAGCAGTGTTATTAATGATTTTTATGGCTTTGTTTTGAATGACCTGCAGTTTGTTAAAGTTGGAGCGACAGTTATTGGACCAGGAAGGAGCTGAGTATGTGATTGTAGGCTTTATTAGAGTGTTAAAGATTATGTTTTTGTTAAGTTGCGACATGCAGGATTGGGGTAAGAGCACCTAGAGCGGATAGACCTTTGCATCTGGCAGCTTCTGTCTGTGGGCCCCATCGAACCCGTGAGTCAAGGTTGAGTCCCAGATATTTGACTTGATTGGACCATTCAATTGATCCAGAATTGGTAAGCATTTTCGGAGGGAATTTACTACGACGTATTGTTTGGCATTTTACACTTACAACAATACTAATATATTAGTACAATGATATCTTTTATTTAATGATTCCTTAAAGGCTAATATTATTCTATACTCAGCCTCTAGTTGTTTCCCATAATGATCCTACAAAACATATACTCTCTACAAATTGTGACGATGAATATATCATAACTGGTTAAATGTAAACACATTTTTCCAGGAAAACTGTTAAAAATACAAACGCCATTGAAAGTTATTTTTGCTCTTTTTCGAAATCACTAATATCTATATTTTTATAATTTTAAAATAAATTTTGATTAAAAAATTACTTAAATTAAAATTCACAATTTATTTTAAATGATTACATGTTTCGGCCTTCCTGAAGACCATCTTCAATAATGGAAAAATAAAAACACGCAGTGGCTTATATAGGTATGGACAAT